>JANHFL010001104.1:0-15753 GCA_032468155.1 Oxyrhabdium leporinum | reverse complement strand
ATACCTAGACCAGGGGTGTCAAACTCGTGGCCCACGGGCTAGCGGTGTCACGTCCTGGCCCTGGCCCTGCCCGGTTTAGCAAAGGGGGGGAAAGTACCGATATGTCACGCCGCCATGACGACACGAGTTTGACACCTCTGACCTAGACCAGGATTTGTTCAACAATATGCTCTGGAAAGTTGAGGCAAATATAGAGTTCTTCTGCCACAGTATCAGAAGACATTTTTGATGAACATCCAAGACTCCATTTCACCTGAAGAACCTGATGCCACCTGCAAAGTATGGTAGTGGAAATGTTATGGTTTGGGCCCAGTTTGCTACTTCAGAGCCTGGGCAGTTCACTATAATAGAATCTACGTTGAATTCTTCATTGTACCAGTGGATGCTTGAGGATAGTGTGAGGCCATCTGTCAGAAAATTTTATCCACCTGTTGAGTCCTTCCCAAGGATCTGGGAAAGATATTGTTTGCTGGTGTTAAAGGTATCATCACGTGATGAAAGCTGTTCCAAGTAAAACTGGCTTTTGCAATTGACTGGTGGTGATTTTGCCAATGCTGATGGTGTTCAAGTGGTGTCCTAGTAGTTTTTGGGATTGAACCCAAGGCACCTATCATTACTAGACTATCTTTTCTTTTGCCACAGTTGTCCTACTTCTCTCTGCAGATCTTTGTACTTTATAATTTTCTCCTTTCTCTTTTATTCTGTGTCTCCAAATATTGCCACTACCTACTGTCCAGACTTTTGTTAAGTCTGGGGTGTTATGTAGCAGGTGCTTGTCTGTTTGAATTATAAAATATTGCACACTTTAGCTTCTTGATCTTCTATTGTGTCTATTTTGTGGTGCCAGCACTTACTTCTTGCAGTGAAATGGTATTTCCTGCAGATATTCCAAGTGTACCATTGTTGCTACTTTATCATGCCATCGTTTGCAGTCTCTGTCATTATTTTGTAAGGGTTGAAATCTTAAGTGATCTGCAAATCTCACAAGTTTTTGGCATTCTTAACACACTCAAGACTTAAAATGGAAATTCAAAAATCTTACAGGGTTTGGCACTTTTCCACAAATTGAACCATTTTATGTGTAAGAATTAAGGATATTTAATGAAGCAGAAGCACTGAGTTATGGCCCATAGGTACCAGTTTGCCAGATTTTAACACAAACAGTAGTCTGCAGTTTTCAAAGATGATACAGCCTACATAAAGGAAATGATAATAAATTACTTTACAAAACTAGGGAGCATGTTTCTGGTTGTAATCTTTTTTTCAATCATTTTTTTTTTCAAAACAGCAAAAGATTGTAGGGAAGGAAATTTGTTCAAGAAACCTTTTCACAGTTTTCAATAGTTCAGGTAGCTTCCCATTTAGAAAGTATAAGAAATATGTGTAATAGTTAGCATTTGCTGGATTATTTGAATTTTCTCATAAATTCTGTGTTACTGCTTTCCACCCAGCTTTTCTAACAACTATTATATGTGTAACAGCTGTATAAACCATAAATATTAATTGAAATAATTTTTATTATATCCTGGTTTCTACTGTTTAGAAGACTGAGTCCCAATAGCAGAGTTATCATAGTTTTCGGCAGGCTTCTATCAGTTTCCAAACAATGAATACAGAAGACAACTATGGTAAGATAAATTTAGATTAATAAAAATAGCTAAATGTGGACTATATGTACATAAATAAATACCATGTGTTTTTACCCTTTAACTTTAGTTGCCACCTGGGGTCTTGATGATAATTTCCGGGGCAACTTGGAGATTAAGGGAAAAAGAAGACATGTTCCATATTCCAGGGGAGGGAGGAATCAATTAATTAAAATTGGGTGACGTAAAGGTCTTGCAGTCAGATGTTTGCATTGAGCAGAGTTCTGTCTTTCCTACTAGAAAAGAACAAGGGGAAAATGTTTTATCCCTGACCTTGTGTAGTTCTAAAACATAGCAGAACACCAAGCACAATTCCCTGTTTCGTTGTCATTGGTTGAGAATAGGGCTAGAGTGCTCAAATCCACTAGTGTTACTGTTCATCTTTGTTGTATTGCATTTCCGTAGCGTTAACCGCTTTTCAGAAGTACAGTAATCTCCCAGCTATGTTTGAACTGGTTGAGCAATCTGGAATCATCTCTATAAGTCACTGAGCTACTGAGTCCCATCAAGCACTTTCACAATGAACGGCTCAGTTGGTCCTTGACTTACAGCCATTTGTTTAATGATCTTACAAAGTGGCACAGAGAAAAGTAATTTAGGACCAGTTTTCACACTTATGACTGTTATGGCATCCCGGTGGTCAACTGATCAAAATTTAGGCACTTGGCAACTGGCATGTATTTATGACAGTTGCACTGTCCCAGGGCCATTGGCTTCTGACAAGCAGAGTCAATGGGGGAAACCAGATTTGGTTATCAACGGCATGATTCACTTAACAATGTCCGTGATTCGTAAAAGGGGACGCAACTCATTTGACAACTGTCTTGCTTCGCAATGGAAATTTTTGGTTCAGTTGAGGTTTGTAAATCGAGGACTATCTCTAAGGAGTCTTAACATCCTGTCCAATTTAAAGCTTAAAAGAAAATCTGCTTTCCATTTCTAAGGTGTCCTGAGCACTTGAAAGTCCAGGGAAATTGTACTTTTGTGAGTTCCGCTTGTGAACTTCTCCTTGGGGGAAGTGGTGGAACTCAGTTGTGTCTGATCTGTTTAAACATGCTGCGAGCTATAGAAATGATTCCTCCTCCCATAGAATCCAACCCCAGAGTCAGAAGAATGTCATATTCAGGCCTTCTTTCTACAACACGTTTCATTACATGAAGACAATCTAATGTGCTGTGTGAACTCACTAACCCCATCAGTAAGTGACTGGGTGGTTATCAATTCAATTTGCTCCCAAATAACTCTATGGGATGAGACTTATCTCCCTAAGGCAGCCATGTCATATATATGGAATAAAAAAGTTAATAAAGGGTCATCCTTCCCAGCCAGCATTTGAAACACACGAGGGCTTACGACGGGACTTCTTGTAGGTACTCTATGCCCATAGTAGCCATCCAGGAGTTTGGAAGAAAAAGATTAGTTCCAACCTTAATCAGGCACTGCAGGTTTTTAGACCTTTTTTTCCTAGCTGAGGGTAGAAAACTAAGTGACAGCCTCCTTTGTGGCAAGTAGGACAACTTTGAAAATGTCAATTTTCAATTTTGCCAAGGCATTGAAAAATGTGCATTTCCAGTGGATGGGGTAAGTCAGTGGCCAGAAAAATGACTAGGCTGATTTAGTTAGTTTACTAGTAATAGGCATGATATGACAAGAATTGGATTCCTTTGTTTGAAAGTATCTAGTGCTTTCAGCTGTAGGTCACATCTCTTAAAAACTTATCAAGTAGACATGATTTTGCTGCACTTGAGACAATGATCTGTTGAATTGTTTCTAAATGCAGCATAAGTATACTGAATTGTACTTTAGTTGTACAATCTAAGGACATCTCACATATGCTATTTTGTTAAATTAATCTTTTACACGGATGGAAGAATTTTTTTTTCACATAGAATCTCTATTGGAAATACCCATATTGAGGGGGAAAAAAGAATGAGAACAGTCTGCTAGCAAAGATTTAGGTTTTTTTTATAAATCACTTGAGATTTTAATAATATTCCCCTCAGATTTCCCCCCTGTGGCTGTTGTGTTGTTGTGGTCTCTGAATTGAAAGCAGAAAGGTGTAGCCCAACACAATGATGCACCCCTCTTGGCTCAGACGAATGCCACTTATCTTATAAGGCCAGTGGGGACCGTGAGCAGCACCTCTTCAATTTTCTCGAATAACTCTTTTAATTGGACTGTCTAATTGAGTAGCTTCAGGGATACAGATTTTCAGCAGCTTTCTCTTCATTTCATAAATGTGCTCATTAACATCTGCCGCATTGTCTTGCACTACTGACTACATTTCTTTGTTTAGTACCCTAATCGCCTAAACCTGAGTGAATTTAATTAGCCAGCAAACTTGAAGTAATTTTGTGGTTATGGAATACTAAGAACTGATAGCTTTTCTTACCTATCTGATTAATTCCAATACTTTGGTGTGTTTTTGCATTGCATTTAGAAGAGTACTTGTGGGATACTCATTAGACCTTCAATGTTCTTTTCTAATAGATGCTTTGGATCCTGAAAAACTAATTCAGTGCCCCTATGATAAAAGTCACCAAATCAGGGCTTGTAGGTTTCCCTACCACCTTGTCAAGTGTCGTAAGGTAAGCTGTGGAAGTCTTTTGTTTAAATTGAGTTGACAATGCAGAGTGTACAGAATATTTGCCTACCTGCTTATTTCCCAAATGATACATTTACTTGTTTTTTGGACGATGTTACTGCTCTTCCCAATTTCTTCAGGGTATGTTTTAGTCACTCTTAATCTCCTTCATGCAATTCCCTCCATTTCAAAATGTGATTCCAGTGTTGTTGTTTTTTTCTATGCATTTTCAAATGACAGAGAAAGAACTGGCTATCTTCATTGGATCTTGAGCGGTACCAGATTTCAAATGGCATTTTTGGTCTTGTAAACATCATTTTAGCATGAATCATTTTCCAGCTAATGAAAAAGATCTCACCTGTTCATTACATTTCCAGCATTTTTAAGAGAATTAGTAAGCCATTTTAGCAAGTAAGACAGAAGTAATATACCAACAATAGGAAAGTAGTGTACTGAGTAACTCAATCAGGAATAGCCAACACCCTAAATGATAGACTCAAGATCCAGTTGGATCTTGACAGACTTGAACACTGGGCCCTATTTAACAAAATGAAATTCAACATAGAGAAAAGTAAAGTCTTACATTTAGGCAAGAAAAACCCAAAGTACACGTACAGATTAGGTGAAACCTGGCTTAGTAGCAGTAACACTGAGAGGGATATTGGAATCCTAGTGGATAATCAATTAAATATGAGCCAGCAGTGGGTGGCAGCAGGCAAAAAAGCCAGTGCAATCCTAAATTGCATTAACGGAGGGATTGAATCAAGATCATATGAGGTACAATTCTATAAAGTTTTAGTAAGACCACACCTAGAATACTGCATCCAGTTTTGGTCATCACACTATAAAAAAGATGTTGAGTCTCTAGAAAGAGTGCAGAGAAGAGCAACAAAGATGATTAGGGGCATGGAGGCTAAACATGACGAACAGTTGCAAGAACTGGGCATGGTTAGTCTAGTGAAGAGAAGGACCAGGGGTAGCAGTGTTCCAATATTGGAGGGATAGCAATATTCCAATATTTGAGGGACTATCACAAAAAAGAGGGGAGTGTCAACTTATTTTTCAAAGCACCCGAAGGCCACACAAGGAACAATGGATGGAAATTGATCAAGGAGAGATTCAATCTAGAAATAAGGAGAAATTTTCTGACAGAACAATCAACCAATGGAACAGCTTGTCTTCAGAAGTTGTGGGTGCTTCATCGCTGGAAGCTTTCAAGAAGAGACTGGACAGCCACTTGTCAGAAATGGTATAGAGAAGGGGGTTGGACTATAGATGACCTACAAGGTCCCTTCCAACTCTATTATTCTGTATTCTGTAATCAGGGAAATAATCAGTGGCTTGCTAGGAGAGGGGATGTTGCCAGATGTTGTGAAAGAGATGATAGTTTAGCCTTCCCTGTCCCCGCCTGCCTTCCCTACTCCCTTCCACGTGACCCGCGGCCCTGCCATGCTTCCCCACAGCCTTCCCTGCCTTCCCCTCAGCCTTCCTTTCCTACTCCCTTGCACGTGGCATGTGGCCTGCCATGCTTCCCTGCCTTCCATGCAGCCTTCCCGGCCTTCCACGTGACCTTCCCTGCCTTCCACGTGGTCTTCCACGTGGCACACAGCCCCACCATGCTTACCTGCCTTCTTTGTGGGGAAGGGAAGCAGCTTCTTCTCTTTGTGGGCAGAAGAGTTTTCCCCACCCACCACCGCCCAGATGCCCTTGCTTTCCCCAAATTCTCCAAGCATTTATTTGCCTACCTGATTTCCAGTTCCATCTCGTTTCTCACCATTGTGTGCTGGGAAATGAAAGTATCCCTTAAAAAAAAGTTCCAGCAATCAATTCCAACTTCTCACGAAAGAAAAAGATCTTGCAAAGTTGGAATTGATTGAGTGAATTTTTTTTTTTAGCCCCACACAAACTTTCATTTCCCTGCACATGATGGTGAGAAGGAGAAACACAATGGAGCTGGAAATAAGGTAGGCAAATACTTGGGGAATTTAGGGAAAGCAAGGGCATCTGGACACTGGTGGATAAGGATAGCTCTGGTGCGGGTCTGCAATGGTGAAACAGGCCATGGAGTGGTCGGCGCAAGGAAAGGAGGCGCTTCCTTTTTCCCTGCTCATATTTCTGTTGTGCCAGCCTCTCCTTTGCAGCACAGCGGGCCACTTTGATAGCGACGGGGGAGGGTATGGGGGGACGGAATGGCCAGTGTGAGGGAAGGAGGCAGCCACTTTTCCTCTTTCTCTGCTCCTCTTCATTCTGGCCTCTACATTTCCCACCACAGAGTGCCAAGAGGCCCGGAGCCCATCGCGAAATTCGACCTCTTGGCACTCTGGGGCAGGAAAGTGCCAGTGGGGAGAAGTTGCCCCGCTGAGCCCAAAGGTGAGCTCCATGGTGCCTAAGAAGGGGCCAGGTTACCACCGAAGCTGGCCCTGGATTGGCAAGTCTCTCTCTCCACCAGCTGAATTTCGTGATGTGCTCCAGGACCTTCTGCAAGGAGATGGCGCGTGGACGAGTCCCTCTGGCACCGTGAAATGTGTGCGTGTTTGCTCTGTGTGTATGCTTGAGGCCAAGAAGAGGAGATGCCAAGTCCGAACTTTTCTGCCTCTTCACAGCGAAGCTGCTCGGAAGGCAGCCGCCACAGCTTGTCCCTTTATGATCTCCCCTCCCCTCCACCACCTGGCTTCAGCATGCGGAGTGACCGAGACCCAGAGAGTCAAGGCCATTTCCTTTAGCGGCGGCCCTGCTTGGCTGCCTTTGCAAGGGGCCAGATGGCGGGCAGCATCAAAGTACCTTAAAGGGACAGGCTGTGGGATATGTAGGAAATCTCCCTCTCTCTGCAGCATGTCGATGTCAAGGTGCCGCCCCACCTTGCCGTGAGTGATGTGGAGTTGGCCACACCCATTCTGTCACTCCCACCAAGTCACATCCATTTTTTACTGGTGATAAAAAAGAAAATTAGATTCCACCACTGACAATAAAATAAAGAACGTAGTGAAAACACTTGGCTGAACTATTGCAATGCACTCTGTATGGAACTACCTTTGAAAACTGTTCAGAACATGTGTCTGGTACAACCTCTTTGCCAATGCATGAAAGCATCCAGAATTATATGGGACTGCTTTGGTCACCAGAGCCCTACATGCTTTGACATTTAAGTAATTATAGGACCAGTTAATTCAAGGGGAGTTGCCCCATTCAGTGAGTGTTTCCCATCAGAGATAATGAGTATCTTCCCATGTTAGGGGAAAGCTGGTTAGAAAAAAATGTTTCTTAATTTGTGCTTAACTCTTAGAACTTCAGATGATATCCCTACTGCTTGCTTTTAGAAAGACAGAACAGTTGGAAAGAACATTCCTAATGTAGCTAGATGTTTTATTCAATGCTACAGTATTACTATTGCATGAATTTATATAAATTGCCAAGAGTCCATCTAGTTAGCAATTTACAAATGTTGTAATAATATGTAGACTAAATCCTTTTCAATATAAAGTTACAGTAATTATAGCCCCATTTATGGTTCAATGAAGGACGTCTCTAGGTTCATGGAAAGTACCAGAATAATTCTTGATGATATATAAAATTGTTCCAAGTAAACATGATTCTTATTAAAAATAAGGTGCTTCTCTCTAATTGAATACTTTTAATTTACATTCTTCAAATTGAAAACTAGGCCAGAAAAAAAATTAGGATAGGAATGTCCTATGCGACAATGTATTTACTACTAGAGCTTTTTTTTTTTTGGTATGGGAGATGTTTCAAACATGTGAAGCCCACGCAGCTGCATACTTAAGTGGCATATCTCAGAAATAGGTTCATCAATTTAGTGAGAATTAAGCCTTTTCGTTAAGATCAAGTGTAATTAGGACATAGGCTTCTGTTGTGAGAAATCAGGAAAGGATGTAAAATGTATATCTTATTTAGAAAAATATCTCTGCAGGTGCTGATTCAATCACTTGTTTAATTTAGCTGCTCATATGAAAAAAATTGTAATATTATCCAGATGTTATTCTAGTACATAGACCTAAATAAATAATCATACATCAGCTCTCACAGCCTAGGCAGAATTTGCTTTATTTCAGAATATATTTGGAAGTTCCTTATTCCCCCTCCCAAATATGACAGAGGGTACTCATTTATTTTTAGGTTGATATAATGTAAAATTCCTAGAACCAATGATTTTATTCACCTGTAAGAAGTTAGAAAAGAAGCTCTTATATAAACTTCAGAAATAGTAAATTTCCATTTAGGCTTTATTCCAGCTCAGAAAAGCTCTAAACTTGTATCTTTCTCAGTGAATCTAAACATTTCAACATATCACCTCATCTTAGGCAGCATACTCCTCAATAATGAGCCAAATCTTTGTTCTTCTCTGAGGGTTCCCCTCCCCATAATTTCTTAAACTGGAGGTTCCTTGCATTCCTGACTTCTGATGATATTTATACATAATTTATACTCCTGGGGATATGTTTTTACTTTCCCAAGAATATGATCAAGTATTTTTCCCCATGATTTGTGCAGTGGCACACTGTTAATTCATTTGCAAAAAGGCTAACGGTTTTTTCCTCAAAATGGACCGCACACCTTTCTTAGTACCAACAATGACCCATCAGCAGCATTGGGATCACCAAGTTTACACATGACAAAGTTTTGTTTGGAAGACTCTTAGCTCACACATTTCTTGATAATCTCCAGAGATTAAGTTCCAAACAAGCAGTAATCAGTGGAGCAGAATAGTTTGTCTCTTGTCTCGTTGCCAGTCTCAACAATAGAAGACATAATCTGAGTAGTTTGTCCTCAGCCAGTCCTTGAATTGTCACAGTATCCTCAGTTAACCTAACATGTTTAATCTGTATTCCTGTTTCCAAGGAAGATGCATTTTTAACTGTACTTTACAAACTGTTCCCTTAACTGCAGACTCTTGCCTTCTAGTAAATGTTCTTTCCTAAGCTAATATAAAACATATTAGCTTCTGAATATTTTGAAATTGATAAAACATTTCAAACTGGATTCAGCTTCTTTTTCTATTCCTTTCCCTGGAGCACCTGGCCTTCAATTTCTTCATCTAATTGAGATTTGGCATTATAATGCATTTTCCTGTTTACTTCATCAAAGCAACTCATTCAGTGCTAATGAGGCAAGCTGGCTTGTCTTTCACCTCCCTGCAAAATAAATCCGTTATCCAATTTTCTTTTATTATAAGGCCCTCAAAATGAAATGATAAAAACTCAACTTGCCTCACTTCAAGAAAAAAACCATCAATATGTTTCAATCACACAGCTATCCTCAATATGTATCACTGCTGAAATACCTAGGCTATGTATGTCTGCTCAGAAGGAAGGGCAAATAAAAGCTTGAAATGAATTGGAGTCAAGCTCATTTCTCTTCATAAATTACAAAACCACATCTTTAATCTTATAAATAACTAGAGTATATTTCATGTATTGTCCCAAAGATGCATTTTTCAAGGGGCAGCTGGACTTTCTTGTTTTTCTTTGAAGATGTTTAGCTTCTCATCCAAGAAGCTTCTTCAGTTCTGACTGCAATGGAAAGATTCCTTGTAGACAGCTGGTCATTTGCATTGTTTTTAGAGAGTCGTTAAGGCCACTTGGGTCACCTGAGTAGTGCAAATGGATGTGGAGCCTTTTTTGGAACTGCTGAAAGGACGTTATTGTAAACTGGAGATAGTTGATGTCATACCTCTCCCCCTCTGTTGAGAGAGAGAAGTTCAGTTTTGACATAGATGGCCTCTTTTACCTCTTTTTCAAACCAGTGGTCCTCTATGTCCAAAACTTTTCTGTCCACATTTTGTGGCCTTTGTCTTTTAAATGCAGATAGACTGCTGAATCTTGTCCTGAGGGGTTTGTTCTCCTACGTTGTGCCACTTCATAAACGCAAACCATCCAGTCAGAACTGAAGAAGCCTCTTGGATGAAAAGCGAAATGTCTGCGACAAACAAACAAACAAACAAACAAGAAAGTCCAGTTGCCTCTTGGAAAAAATCCACCTATGGGACAACCATGACTTGGATGACTGAGAATCTCCATAGATATTCACGCATTGATTTAGATTTAATCATGTCCAAAAAGCAGCTGATAGAGGTGATGTGGAAGTGGTAGTTGTTGAGTTTAATGAATATTTTTTCCCTATGTCCTGCCTTTCTCTAGAGTTATTTAAGAACATATTTGTGCACTTGTTTTACAGAGCCCAACTAAATTAGCCACATTCGGCAAATTTTGTAAAATAAAGCAAGATTGGATATGGTTAGTAGTATGGCTGTAAACCAGATTAGGAAATTTAAAAAAAAAACATTGAAGAAGATGATGGCAAACCTTATTGATGCCAAATGGATATTTCACAGAGAAATTAGGAAACTAGAATACTTCCTTTATGTCACAATTACATGTCATTGCTAAGATTTGAATTAAGATGCATTCACGTTGTTAAAACAATTTCCTGGTGACCTGTTAGAAAGGCTGCTGTGATTTTGTTATCTATACTTGTCTTTCTAGAACCATCCTGGGATTGTGGAACGGCTGGTCACTTGCCCATTTAATGCTCGTCATCAAGTTCCCAGGGATGAGATCAGCCAACACATATCAAGCTGTGATGATAAACGATGCATTGAGCAGGACATCGGTAAAAATAAATCTTTGGGATTGACTGTTGCCAGCTGTAACAGTCCCTTACTTTGCTGTTAGAGTTTCAAAAATGGTTTGTTGACTAAGTTATCTTTTGCCTTCAAAAGGACTTTCAGCATCTGTTGCAGGTATTATAGATTGTGTGGTTCGTTGTTGAATTTGATTAGGAGTGGCATAGGTAAAACAACTAATTTTTTTTAATGACCTAGCAGGTCCTTTGAGTCCTTAGTTTCATAAATCGATGACTTTTTATTGTCAAACATTGTGACATAAATTGTGCATGTTATAGTAAAAGGTAGTCGGGGTCAGGTTTTGGAAATAATAAATTTGGGTCACTGGCATCTCCTGTTCAGTGGAGTGAAGCAAGCGGGGACAAAAGCTATATATTACTTTCCCTTTTATGAAATAAGTGAATATCATTGTGTTCTTAGTCAACAAATGTTAGTTTGTGTAACACATAACAGACACTAAACATGAGCATCATATTTGGAGGTTGATTGAATGATTGATTGATTGATTGATGTAATCATTTACAGACTGTCCATTGCTTAAATAACTCCGGATGGTTTATAGTGCTGCACATAAAAAGTGATTAAAAATCATCAGAAAACTTACAGTACCAGCAGCACCCAAGTGACCCATAATATAAAATATTTTAAGGACTTTTTAAAAACCAGGAAGTGTGAGGCATTTCTTATCTTAGGAAGTACCATTTTCCAAAAGGCTCGGCATCTACTGAGAAGAGGCATTCTATTCCTAGCCCCTTCACTTTCTGTAGTGTGGGAATCAAGATTGCATGGAACATATTGAGTCTAGACAGGTGCCGGGGTAACTTTTTCCCATCTGCTAGTTGGGCTGATACTGCAAGGATAAAGCATTGTCTCAGCTCTTTAGATTGGAAAAAAAAAGTTTTAACCACTCAGATTGAAGTACTTTGGAAATCAAAACCTCACTAGATATTTAAGACCTCTTCTCTAATATATGTATAAATGTTCCAGGATAAGTAAGTATGAAAGAACAAATACAGCTTGAATATCATTGGTATAAACCTGAATTCTTATTCCTTATTAACCCAATGTACTGTAAAACTGGGAGTAACTACTGTTTGAGCCAGTGCAACAGTGCTTCATAGTAATTGAGTATCAAATTGAAGTCTGTATTTAACAGAATATCATCATACTGACTTAATTGTTGTCAAAAGGTTGGTATCAACATTCATTGCAGTTAAGATTGGCCAAAGAGCCCCTTGATCTGGATCTGAAATAATCGTCCCATAATTTCAACTTAAACTATATCAGTTATAATGTAGTTTACATCTTGAATTAAGGCAAAAGAAGGGGATTTTTCTGCGAAAATATGTTCTTGCAGTTTGACTCCTGATTGTAAGTAAAAAAATAAATTGGGATAAGAGAAATAAGGAGAACTAGCAGTATATTTGCAGTTGGAAGGGAGTTAAATTTGAACTTGGTATTTCAGACTTTTAGTTTGGAGTTTGAAAGAAAACACCATGTTTTAGTTCCATTCTCTAATTAAATGTTCATGCATGGGAGGCAATGGGGACTCAAAATGAATTCCTGCTCCTTCATTTTCTAGGGCCTCCAGATAGATGTTATAGAACATGGGTGTCAAACTCGCGGCGTCACATTGCTGTCACGTGACATATTGCAATGTTTTTCCCTTCGCAGAACTGGGGTAGGCATGACTTGTACATGACACATCCGGCCCACAGGCCGCCAGTTTGCACCCTTGTTATAGAAGATGTAGACCTTACTGAGGTTTTACATCACTCAAACCAATGGAAGAAATGGTCATGGGGATTTTTTCTTGCAACGTTTTAAAGAACGGCCTTCAGAAGCAGTTATACTGCCACCAAACCTAATAGCCATTAAGCCCCATCATTTATATAAACTTAAGCCATTTGTAGGCTACCCCTTAAGATGGGTTAGTATAGTATAGCCAAATCTGGTTTCAAAAGATTAATGCTGACAGCATTAAATTGGGTCATTTTAGAAGTATTTTTTCCTCATGATTTAGTCTTTTTTGTTATAGCAAGTCAAGCAGAGAATAAAAGAAAAGTGAATGTGATAAGTTCATGGCAATCTCCTCCATGTGAAGAAGATTGGGACAAAGGTGAGCATTGTATAGTTGATAGAATACTGCAAGTCTGAGCCTTCCCTTTCTCTTTTTGAATGATATTTAATATGAAAAGATACTCGTGTCAAACCCCTATTCTTTTATTGTTTTCTATCCTGTGCTGTTACTATCCTTGGCTAAGCAGAAATTAGAACATTTTACAACCTAAGGTTATGCATTCTCAACTAGATTAATTATATTTCTGCATTGCTTCCTTTGACACCAAATCCTAGATTAGTTTTATTCTTAATTTTAAAAAAAGAACTTATTTGGTTTTCCATAAGTAAAAAACTGATATTTTTGTGCAATAATAGATATAGCAGACCAATCAGACTCTACCTTTGTTTGGGGCACAAGCTGCTATCCAGTGAGCAGGTAAGTTTTGTTTCTTTTCCGTTCTTAAACTTAAGATCATTCTCCCAGCTCCTGTGCAATTCCCGTTTAATCTAAATAGAGAAATTTTCTTAGGAATTTTTCTTGAAAGGTTTTGCTATAAATTAGAGACATTGTGGCTTATTGCTGACCTTTAAGAAAGATATTTCTTTGTTCTTTGGTGTACTGTTACAGACAGTCCTCAGCTTATAACCATTTGCTTTATTGACAGTTTGAATTAATGATGGCCTTGGAAAGGATAAAGCACTTTCAACCAATGCAATATATCACACGTGCGCACCGCAGTCGTGTGATCACAATCTGGGCACTTTGCAGTCTGTTCACACTTACGACTGACTGGCCGCAAAGCTAGCATTGCTGGCATTGGGGGAACAAAGGATTGCAAAGAAAGCAAAACCAGCAGGATTTCTTCTCGGCTCCCCCAGTGTTACCAACTGCATTTCTTCTTTCTGCCACCACTTCGTGGTAACACTGAAGAATATTTGCTGCTGCACGTGTGATTTTTTTTAAGTCCACCCTTTAATATTAAATCTGTCATAACCCAGATGTGTAAAGTACTTCTCAAGCTGATAATGGGATTAGCAATTATCAAAATGATAACACCGGCAGTTTGTCATTCCTCCTCACTCTTCTATGCCGTGTTGCGTTGCAGAACACCAAAAAGCACTATCTAGATAGAATGTGTATAAAGAGGTTTCATTTGAAAATACAGGTAGTCCTCGACTTATGACCACAATTAAGCCCAAAATTTCTGTTGTTAAGTGAGACATTTGTTAAATGAGTTTTGCCCCATTATACGACCTTTCCTGCAACAGATGTTAAGTGAATCACTGCAATTGATAAGATAGTCAAGCAGCTGAATTTTTTTTTCATGCTTTATTTGTTTTATTTATATAACATGTAAAAATTCATTTTCAGTCAAACAGTGTGTTGTCTGGGTACAATTATTTTTAGGCAATCATAATCAAGATGTTTACAACAGTATTCATCACAATAATATTAATACTATAATAATATTTAACTTCTCTACTTTAACAAGTCTGCTTTACAACATTTGTTCTTTTTATATCTCCATATTTCTAACCTGTTTTTATTATCTAACCATTGGTAAAATAAGTCCTGTATCAAGAAATACACAGTTTCTTCTTTTTCCTTAATTGTAAGCGTTAATCTGTCCATTTCTGCACATTCTAATATTTTCTTAATTACACTCTCATCTGTCGGGATCTCATCGTTTTTCCATCGTTGTGCAAATACGATTCTGGCTACAGTTAGTACATGTAAAATCAAATATATATTCCTTTTACCATATTTTTCCGGCAGAATGCCCAATAAGAATATTTCTGGTTTCAAATCTATATTCTGCTTTATCATTTTTTCCAACCAAGTATGTATTTTTGTCCAATATTTTTTGGCTTTTGGGCACGTCCGCCACATATGGTAATATGAACCAGGTATCTGGTTGCACTTCCAACATTTAGCAGATTTATCTTTAAACATTTTTGCCAGTCTTGTTGGTAAAAAATGCCATCTATAAAACATTTTATACAAATTTTCTTTATATGTAGTTGACATAGTTAATTTAACATTTCTATCCCAGAATTTCTGCCATTATCCAGTTCTATTGCATATCCAAAAAATTTAGCCCAAACTATCAGTCTCATTTACCTGCTCACTTTCCAATTTGATACTTAATAAGTAGTATATATTTTCTTTATCAGTTTTTCATCTGTTCTAGTTAATATCTGATTAAATTCTGTTAATTCTTTATTAAAACCATACGTTTTAGCATCTTTTTCATATTGAAATTGTATCTGCATCTGTGGCCACCATGCTATGTCCATTCCTTGACTACTAAGTTCTTGTTTGGTTGTTAGTTTCCCCTTTTCATTCAGAATATCTTTATATCTTACAATTTTTTCCATGTTAATAACATTAGGATGTATCAATGCTTCCATTGTGGAAAGCCAGACTAGTATTTTCAGATAATGTTGTTCTTTAATTTTAAGCCATACTGATAACAATGCATTTCTAATATAGTGTCTTTGGAAATAGCTATGTATCTTATTCTTCCCATACCATAAAAAAAAACGTGCCAACCTAATTGAAGGTCGTGTCCTTCTAAGGTTAATAGTCTTTTATGTCTCAAATTAATCCATTCTTTCACCCATGTAAATACCAAGGCCTGATAATACAATTCCCATTCTGTCAACCCAAAGCCCCCTCTTCTTTTTTTTTTTTACTCTTGCAACAGTTTCAAACCTATTGTTGCTTTTTTCCCTAACCAAATATATCTAAATATTATTTTATTTAGTTATTCAAAATATTTTTTCACAGTTTTACTGGAATTGTTTGAAATAAATATAAT
>JANHFL010001101.1:239631-255282 GCA_032468155.1 Oxyrhabdium leporinum | reverse complement strand
GACTCCGTAAGAAAGAATGTTGTTATGTCTACTAATCTACTCCACTATGAAATCCTCCCTCCCAATTTCCCAGGCACCAAAATGTGGCAGTTTGGAAAAGTCCTGGTAAATATGGCTTCCAAATTTGACAGATGGACTGTCACTGCCCATGTCATGCCTGAGTGACCCTTTGCAAAAAGCAAACCAGGCATTACATTGGCAGGTGACTCCATAGAACCCACTCTATGGTTTGAATGGGGGGTTGGGAGCTACTCAGAAATGCTTTTTTACATTTTTTTCCACTTCACAATCCAATGATCCTCTTTAGATGAAGATAACAGGATAATTCTGTCACCCTTCCCGCTTTCCTCCTTCCAAAATGTTTTTTTTTAATATGCAGAGGTTCATTGGCAAGACCACATTAGATATAGAGAGGGCTTTTGTGTGTATGTGTGTCAGCAGTTCATATTTGCTCCAGGAACTCTGGAATGACTTTCATAACTTTAAAAATAATCTAGAAATGTTCTTATTATAGTTGTTGCTGCTGCTGCTGCTATTACTACTGGTCACTTGTTAGAAGATACAATGGGCCTCAAAAAAGCTACTTACAATGCAGTAGTATTCATTTAATGACTATGACATTTTCTTCATGACTAAGATTTTCACTTTACGACTGTGGCATTCACAATGATTGACTGCCACATTTGCTTAATAACCGCTGTAAAAAGGTCATAAAATCAGGTGTGTTCACATGGCGACTTGCTTTATGACCAACTCAACATACAAGCCAAACTGTAGGCTCAATTACAGTCATAAGTCAAGGACCATCTGTACTGTTGCAATCCTGATGAATCATCCATGAATGTAAGCTCATTGAATTGGAACAACATTTCTGTCTCCGTGATTTTGATTTACTCCTCAATAGATTGGTTGCCATGTCCAAGGAGGAAGGAAGATGGAATCACGCCCCCCCCCATCTGTCCAAATGGAAGCCTGAAAGGGGAACAGGAAAGGACAGAATGGAGGAAAAAAAGAGAGAAGAAAAAGAGAGGCCCCACTGGCAGCCATCGGAGAGGCCCGCTTACAGACTGATGTGGCTAGGAGCGGGAATACTTTCCTCCTATGGAAGCGATCAGCCTTGTCCAGGAGAGCAACATGTGGTGGGCCATTCTGTCACCTCCGTCCCTTCCCCACCTTTCCCCTTCTGTCTTTCTGTCTCCCTACCTACCTCTTTCCCCCCCCCCACCCTCTCTTGTTCCTTCCTTTCCTGCCTTTTGGCAGGAGCACTTTCATCTCCTCCTTTGGGGATTTCAGATGTCACTGCAGGAAATGCTTGTCTGCCTCTCAGGCAGCAGCAGAGCCCTGTGGCTTTGACAAACCTCATTTAATTGGGAGGAAGCCAGGAGGTTTGGGAAGAACTGAAACAGACACGAAACTCCTTTTATCAGGCATAATTTAAACTCTGCATGGAAAAAAACCTGTATGTATAAAGAAAAGTCAACTTTCCCCCTGCTGCGAGCCCTTCCCTCCACCTCCTCCTTAGCGTCCCCATCCGCTGGCAAAGCCAGCACCGGTAGATTCCCTTGCTTCAGTTTTCTGAAAGTGGGAAAGTACATTCGTATTCTATAGGAGGCAGGGTAGAAAAGAAGGCAGGTCTCTCTTCTCCTACATGCCTATATACTCCCCCCTACACACACACACACACACACACACAATGTGTACACCCGAAAGACTGCATCAGATAGTGGGTACTAGCATATTCATGGGATTAAAAACCACATTTATGTCCTCTGAGAGGGCCTTGGAAATCTCTTACATAGAAAATGGGGCTTGGGGAGGGAAAATGTGCTGAACCCTCTTCTGCTATTTCTGATGTGCCTCCTGCCCACCGCAGGGAAGCCCACTCCCAGAGTCAAAGCTGGCTAGGAGGATAGGTGTACCTGGGCAACAAATGGTGAAGAACAGTAACTATATGTAGGGCCTACTGCATCACTTTGTCCCCATCTGCCGTGGAATGGTCAAACTGGACCCTTTGCTTCCTTTTCATATGTTTGCTCTGCAGTTAATATACAGAGAAGTCCAACTGTCATCCATAATTCAACAGGGAACTAATGTTTCCAGGTAAGAGGCATGGGACATTGCGAGGCTATCTTTCCTCTTACCAGAGGTGCGGGGACTTGCTCATGACCAGTCTCTTTGTTTCAGAGGGGTTTTTTGCTTCCCCTTTAACATATTCTTGAGGTTGTGCCTGTTATGGGATGTGATGGGGGACAGGAGAGAGAAACAGGGAACCATGGGAACATCTGTTTTGATATTTATAAATCTTATGCCTGCAGAAGACCAACAAACCAACAACTTTTGCTGCTATTTTTGACCCTTAAATGGTCCCAGTCAACTAATTTGATGTCATTGTCCAGTAATTGAGCATACTGTCCTGCCCTCTGGCTTAAGTTGAAACATAGATCCCTTCCATTCTTCACAAAAGAAAAAAGAATATGTAGACAATGTTTTCCCATGCTTCTCTGTTTGATATTGCTCCAAACATCTTTTGTCTCTTTAACTCATCACACTTATGAGTGAAGAACCCCTCCTGTTAAAGCACCATAAGAGTTGTTTTTCACCATAAGAGTTGTTTTTTCCCCAAACATCATCATTTGCCATCTTGAAATTCCATATCCCACCCATATATATGTCTCCCACCACTGCCACAGTGATACCAAAATTCCTTGCAGTGGCAAAGCCCCTGTTACAAAGTATAGATTAAGTTTATTTTGCCTTACTACTGGGACTGGGCTTTCACCTGGACAGCTAAAAAGACTGAAGACCTGATGGGCATAATTTGTAAGTTAAAGGCAATATTGCATGAATTTGCCTTATGGATAAAATTCTATGCGGCAGTCAGAGCAATTGCAATTTTTTGCTAGCATGATTAATAGAGAAAAATTCTCAGTTAAGATTCACATGCCAGGTGGCAAGGAGATCTGGTAGAAAAGAAGTTCCAAAGTTCCAAAACAATCGGATTTCCTGTGTAAGAATATCATATCTTTGTTTGAAGTACTGGGCTTCAATTTATCTTAAAACATGTCTCACTTATTTTTTAGACCTGTATCTCACTTTTCATTCAGGAGTTCAAGGTAACACCTGCGTTGTTCCTTCCATCTAATTTTCTTCAGAACAAAGTCATCCAATGAACTTCTATTGTTGAGAGGGGACTTGAACCTGATGTCCTTATCCAGCATCCTACTCTGAGTGGTTTTAGCTCTAATGGTTTTTTTTAAATGTTTCTAATACTTATAATTAAGGATTGTTTTGAAATAGAGGGGTGTCTGATCTAGCCCTAGAAGCTTGTCACTGTTTTCCTAATAAATTTATGTATAAAAAGATTTAAAATCTGGACACTTCCTAAACTAGCCTCTATAGATGTTATACCATGTGGTACAGTGTGTTCCTTCTTACCAGTACATCTAAATGGGATCCCATTTTTACAATTATTCCAAAACTGTAATTGGAAAATCCTTATTATAACAACAATGCCACAAGTGTTAAAGAAATGAATGGAAATTATGTGCATGTCAACATTTAATGGCTGAACTGTGCAACTTATTGAAGCTTGTGTAGATTCTTCCTATGAAGAATTATTTAACTAATATAGTTAGAAGCCTGTGTTATTGTGTCTTAATGACAAATAACTTGAAATGAATTCATTTGCTCGTTATGATATGCTTGAGGTGGATAATTGAAGAAAAGAGATGGTACAATTAGGAGAGTAAAGGGGGAGAAAATGATGAACATTTTTTTTTTGTTTTGCAGTCTTTCAACTTTCTTCTCAATTTGTTCTAAAGTGAAATGTTGAAGCAAATCATGTTGTAACATTGCTTTGAGAAGGAGCATAGCATTGCTCCTGTAACATGTATCTCTTTGTCAGGATGCCTGTTTGGACAACTGAAACTTCCCTTCAGTGAGGTCCTGAAAAACAAATCTTAAGAGTTACGAGGTTTGGGAACCTAGACAATGCATCAAAACAGAGAACTGACTTGGGTCCTGACTTGCCAGATCAGGAAAGTGTTTAATGAGATACACATTCTTTGGGATGACTGAGCTGATGTTGTCTTAGTGGTTACAGATTCTGACACACATTCTTAGAAATCATTTTGGGCATCTCTCAGTGTTGTACTGACATATCAGAAGATTAGTCCACTATACTTTAGGACAGCCTGGATTTTCCAGTTTCCTGTTGAAATAGCCAGCTAATGAAGAGCTTAAACAGAGATAAAGAGAATGCAAATTTTCTCAGGAGAACATCAACTTGGAACAAAAACCTAGAAAGACAGGCTAGGTTTGAATGAAATATTTTAGGTATCAGTACCTAAGTAGCAATCAGTAGAACACCAAAATACATTTCTGCTAGAGCAGCAGAAGGTACCAAGTCCATTCCTTGGAGATGTTTTGCTACAGTTTAAAAATCTATCAAACTATCAAGCAATATTTAAATGATAATTATATTGCATACATGAGAACTCTTTTGTGGGAAGCACAGAAAAATAGTTTATATTTCCAACAGTCTACATTTCCACTAAGTGGGAAAATGTCCAATGATAAAACATTCAGTAGTGGAACCCAGAGATCAAGGATGGTGGTAAGCCTCCCCTATTGGATGTAAATGAATAGCCACCCATCATGAATTCTTTTAACTATGAGGTCCTCCCAAGGGAAAAGGGTCCAATTTGGTGGACTAAATGGCCATTTACCCTAATGATTAAATATGGGAGAGTATGACATATGGCTGTGAACTTGAATGGCTAAGCAGGAAGCTCATATTATGGTTGATTAAAAAGGCCAAGAAACAAAGCTTGAAAAAATAGAGGGTGACCAGTTTCCTTGATAATCTCTACAATTTCTGCTTACTGTCATCTAAATTGTAATATAGTGGATGTTATTTATTTTTAATGTGGCATGTCAGGACTTCTGCTATGAAACATACGTTTAAGTAAGCTAGACAAGCTAGCAAACATGCTGAACGATTACCCTACATTATAAAAAACAGCGAGCTGAGGGACATCTTGCCTAGTATTGATCACTTGTGAAATGATTAATCTGTAGTTATTCAGATTGCTGATACAAATTGTCCCAAGGCTAATGATAAACTTGTAAGTGCAAAATGCCTTTCTTGGAATCTGCTGCTTCGATTTTTGTTTTAATCCATTTAAAAACTGCTAGTGCTTCTGATACAGTAGCCACCATTCTGGAATTGTCTTATTTAGACTAAGCAAAAGATGTGCCTAAAAATAAACAAAGTTTTAGGAGTATTTGATAATGAACTCATAAGTAGTTTACCTGGCACAAATAATTTGGAGCTTCTAAACTTGGATGGCGAAGGATCCCACCAGAAAATTCTACTGCAAACACCCGATCAAACATAAACCATGAAGTCATCCTAAGCAACACATCTGGAATTTTCGTTCCTTTGATTGGATCTGATATCATTTTTTAAAGACACATGTAAGACTGCTGTAAGTATTAAGACTAGTCCAAAATGATTTTGCAAAACCTTTTAGCCCTTTGCAACATAACAGCAGCAATCAAAATTCAGCAGTGAGAGATATTTCCAGATATATGGCTTCTAGTATTATCAGTCAAAAGAGATTATGTGGAGTTTTTATCCCAAATGAAATTTTTTTGTGGAAAGAAGAAAAGGAAGAAATAAAAAAGCAATCAGTTTGATGGTTAGAATTCCACGAATGAAGGAGATAATAAACTAATATAATATATAATAAACTAATCCCACACCCACACCCACACCCCACACCCCAATTCTATATCTGAATTAAATTATGCTGTCTTTATGCTTTTGGGGCACATGTATGTGCATGTGTGCAGGGGTGCAAAGCCATGTATGCATAGGTCTGTGTTGATTACTAAAAAAGCAAATGTTGCAGCTTATAAAAAAGTGCAGCTCAGACAGGAAGACTTACTAGGAGCCATAAGACTAGCTAATTCCACACAGAGCCATAAATACATACCATCTACTGCCCTAGGATCTCTCACCACATGAGGAAATCTGTCCATTTAGGATGTCTTCAAGAGCTGATGAAAAGATGTACAACTTTTACCATTGGTCTGAATGGAGGACTTAAAACGCTTCTCAGCCTTTGGTCTTTCTCACTTGCCAAAATCTGGATCCTCTTCATCCTTCTTTTGGCATTTTAGCTATAAGCCTCTGATTCCATTATTCTAATGCTTGAGGGAGACCAGATGGCATCACCCTAAGGGCATGCTAAGGGGAAATGAACTAAATTTACACACTTGAATGTTTCAACTTTGGAGATAGTAGTTGGAGGGCAGATTATGTGCTGCAGCTTAGGAACATAGTTTGCTCTGGCTTCCAGTACTTCCCACAAATCTAAGCACACACACAGAGTACATCAGTCCAAATTAGGTAATAATCTACTCCATGGTATAATTGGCATTATAGCCCAACATTTTTTCTACTCTGGCAAAGAGGCCCACAGAATCCAATGCTTTGGTCAAATGATAAAGCAGCAGCATCTTGTTGCATTGCAAACCCCTTTGCCTCTTATGTTTGTGCGTGCCAGGGCTTGCATCACTACTTTTGTCGTTTCCCCACCTCCTGTGGATGTCCCCGAACTTTAATTTTTCACTGGTAGTTATATTCATAATGATTGTCAGCCCATCAGTTTTTGTTTTTCACTGTAACTTCAATTTACATCAGATTGTTGATATTGGGCATAAGTATCGATAATACAAACCTATGGAATGAAAAATCTCCTTCAAGTCAAGCTTGAGCCCTACAACCATATTGTCTTCTTGGCAACAGCATGGGAGCAGTTGCCACTGTTTCCTTCTGGGAATTATTTTCTCACTTTCCAGACTAACCTCCCGTAGAGGCTTCCATCCAAATGCACCAGGCCTCACTCTGCTTCCGAGGCCAGATGAGGTTGGTTGGGTGCTGACACATACGGATCTACTGCGCAGAAACACATATGTTCCCATGCAGGAAAAGAAGAGGTAACAGCTGCTCCTCCTGCTGTTTTTATTCTAATGACTGCAACATTTCCTGGGAGATCTCTCCAGTAACTGGAGTCACTCTTTCCCAACTGCCAGAATGCAAGACAATCTGGCTGCTGATTTGAGATAAGGCTAGAGAAAGGAGTGCCCAGACTGGGTGGATGAGCTGAATTAATTGTATACATTTTAAATTCTTTGTGTGTGAAAAGCACATTGTACCTCTGGCATTTGTAAATAATAACTGAAGTAAGGTGGAGTCTGTAGTCTGTGTATGTGTGCATTTATACGTGAGCATGGGAGGGAGAGAGGGAAAGGGTATATTGGGGCAGACCTACAGACAGAAATCTGTAGGATGCAGATCCAGTCATTATTATCTGTGATCTGGATTGGTTTCTATCTTTTATAAGCAATAAATAAACTCTAAGAGAGATAAGACAAGAGGAGCTTAAACATTTCACTGCATTTTTAAATACATGTTTTCCATCTATTAAAATGCTTTTGATTTGGATTTTAACAAGCTAATGGAGCCATCCTGTTCTATTCTAAAAATAAACTGGTAAGGGAAAAAACCTGTTCATAGCATTAACAATCCTATTAGCATTGTGTCTGAGAAGTTCATCACATGTATACTCTAATATGGTGTCTGTAAGTATCAGTGTACTTATGGATATTGTCAATGTACCTTGCCAGTCTCCTTGGCTCATCTCTATTTTTGTTAGATTAGTTTAATTAAAAATAATTATAATAATTGCAGAAGATGCTGGCACATTGCCAAGCAAAGGATTAGCTTCCTTAGCATCATCTTTATTTATAAGAATAAAAATATATTTAGACTGCTATAGATCAAATGGAGTCTTCAAAATAAAATTGATTAGAATTAGTAGCTCAGACTTTTGCTTAGAAAAGTGCCCACTTTCCTAGCAAGCAAAGATAACTTAGGGTAGTATGAAACACCTTTAGTAGATGGGGTTTTTATTATTGGCCCTAGCCATCATAGAAGTTGTTTGGTAAATAAACAAGATTCTCTCCGATGGCTGCCATTTTGTGAGAGCATCCACAACAGCCTTAAAAGGCATGATGATTAACCCCCAACACCAAAGCTTGTGTGCTCTTTGCATAATTAGTACTAGAACCTGCAGTCCAGCATGGTCAAACTCCTCAAGTTTCAAGGAAGGCAATTAGGTAGCTGTCTCAATGCAATAGAGCAGCCCAGGTCCAAATGGTCATAGTGAGAAATAACCAGGCCCAGGAGAAGACAGGACATTCCTGTAGTAGCTTATGGTGGCTAAAAGGGGCTGGCATCACTGATCTCATCATCTTTTGATGAAGCATGCTAGATTGGATCAATGGGGGAAAATTGTGTAGGGAAAATACCCCTTTAAAACTGGAACAGCTAAATACAGCTTTAATTTTTTTCCGGTATAAGCTGGGGAGATGCTGAAGGCAATGTCAGCAAAGCACAGGACAAAAAAAAGCAATTAGTGGAGCATGCTTATGCTAGGGTTACAAGGAATATGAAGAAAAGTCCAGAGACTCTCTTTAACTTGAAGCATCAACTTTGAAAGGGATAACAAAACAGGAAAAATGTATCTCATTCAAAAAAAAATTCTAAATTTCTTTAATATATAATACAAAAACTCTTACTTATTGCTTCTTGCTTCCATCTGCTGGAAAAAAGGTGAAACAACAAGGGATTTTTTAAAAAGAGGTTTAGTACTGACAGGAAGGAAAAGTTTATCAAAACTAGGGATGCAAAATAAAAAATAACTTTCTTTGAGTTGAGGAAAAGTTTGGGGAATAAAAAAAACAACTACTGTATTAGAATGGTGCCACCTGGTAGCCAAGATTCTCTGCTCAGAACTCTCCTAGGAAAATGTTCCATTTCTAGGGGGCATTTGAGAAGAGGGGAAGAAGCTTCAGGCTATTGTTTCCTTTTAGTAGAACATTTAGAAAAAATTTCCTGAGATATTTGACTTTCTTAGCTTTGGCTTCTCTTCTTGGCAATTTCCACTATTTGTTCTGACATCCTGTTTGCTTTGTTTCTTTATTCTTGGTGTCTTGTTTCACAGCCATCCTTAACAACTTCTTTAAGTTCATTCCACGATTCCTCTGGTTCTCTATTGACACTGAGCACTTCAAGGTGATTCCTGATGTTCTCCTTAAAAATAATGGATATATGTTTGAGTTTGTTTTGTGGGAACTGCTTGGCTGTCTTCTTTAGCTTGCACATGAGCACTTCATGAGCAGTTCCAGTCAGCACTTACCTGGCCATGTTTTGATGGTTTAGAAGACCTTCCTTTTAACAATAATATAGTCACTTTGATTTTTGTATATTCTATTTGGTCATGTTCATGTGTAGAGGCATCAATTTGGTTATTCAAAGACAGTGTTAGCAATGAAGAAATAATTGGATTGGCAGAAATGCAGAAGCCATTTCAATTTCCTAAACTGTATAATCCAAATACATTTAGGTCAGAAGCTTCTTGGATAAGAAGTGAGACGTCCTCAAAGAAAAAACAGAAAGTCCAGTTGCCTCTTGAAAAAGCACCTCTGGGACAACCATGACCTGGATGATGGAGAATCTCCATAGACCAAACACATTTACTACCTTAATGTTTTCAGCTTTGGCATTCCAGTCTCCAATCACAAGCAGCACATCTTGTTTACGTGATCTGTTGATTTCAAATTGAATTTTATTATAAAACCTCCTTTTCTATTGTTCATCAGTGGCTGGAGAATAACCATCATATTAAAAGGCTTATCCATGAAGTCTAATTGATATTATTCAGTCATTGCTTGAACTGTATCCCAAAACTGTTCTTGCTTTTCATTATTATTATTACTGTATTATTATTGTTATTACTGTATTATTACTATTATACTTATACTTATACTTGTATTTATTTGCTGTCCATCTTGCTTTGAAGCGACTCTGGGAGGCTTACAGCATAAAAATGTTAAAATCAGCAGAAATAAATAAACCCAATAAAATGACAATACAGTAAAAATAAAATCATGGTCACAAAGTGGAGAAGGAGGGAGCCGGATATGCAGAGGAAGGGGGAGGTGGGATTGTCTCTTAATTAGTCAACCAACTCCAGTGTGATATTCCCCCATTGGAGCCCTAGGCCATTTGGCAGAACCAAGTTTTAACATTCTTGTGACAAATCAGAAGGGTGGGAGTCAATCTCACCTCAGGGGGTAAGATATTCCAAGGGGCAGGTGCTATAACAGAGAAGGCTTGTCTCCTGGATCCCACCAGCCAAAATTCCTTGACTGATGGGATCCCCAGTATGCCCCCTCTGCTAGTTTGGGTGGGGTGTGCCAGGCCAATCCCATCAGAGTGAGACAATTCTTCAACTAATCTGGATCCATGCCCTGCAGAGTTTTAAAACTAATAACCAATACCTTGAATTGCACCTGGAAGCAAAACAGCAGTGGTATGGCTTTACCCTTCCTAAACTATAAAAATGCCATTCTTTCATTATTTTTCATGACTAGTAATAAGCATTATGGTGTCCTGATCTGAATAATAAACACTGTCATTGTCCATTTCAATTTGCTGATGCCTAGCATGTTAAATTGAAGTCATTTCATTTAATCTTTCACTAATAGACAAAGATTAATAACAATGTCAAATTTAAAAATTGTTGGAGATAGGCACTGAGTACCATTATACTATAGGTATCCTTTCTTAAGCATAATAAAGCTGAAGTGATGAAATGTGCACTGTGAAAAGGCTCACCTTTTCACACTTCCATCATTACACTGCGTACAAGTTCAAAAGGAGCCAGATATGTGCTGCACTGCATGTTCTAATTTGCCATTCACACACAACACTAAAACTCATAGATGCTATATTCTTGATTGCCATGTAATATGCCCAGTCTTACTTTCTCTGTTATTATTTCTTGTTTCTTGTTATATGCTAGTAGCAGTGAGATGATGAAATTCCCCCCAGAGCTATATATAAAACATACTTACTGCATTTTTTAGACTATGAGTTGAGAAATAGTCACAGACTTAAACCTTTGGATGCTTGCTGTCTGTGGGTAAATTGACTGAAAATGAACCAGCTTTAAATACATCCGTGTATTGGCACAAACAAGACATTCAGATTAGCCTTTAATTAATTTTTGAACAGCAGAAGCTGACCAGATGAAACTCAGATAATAAAATGCTAATGACTGAAAAGCCTTGCCTTTTGTAGTATGCTTATCCAGATATTTCAAGAGAATTAAGATAGAAAAGATTTATCAAAAGCAGAAAACCACATATAAAACTAAATATCGTGATAAAAAGCATCCCACAGTGGCTCTGGGACTCCATTTCCCATCTGCTGTTTTCTGTTTTGTTACCATGACATTTTGTGAATGTGCATGTTCTCCCTCATGGCCATTATGGTGCCTAGAAATTCCAAATGTTGTCATGACCAAAAATGTAAGGATGCTTGTATAAAATACCAATAATTCAGACCGTCACAGGAAACAATAGTAAATATATCTGCTGTATTATCCAAAAGTAAAATGGTATGTTTTCATGAAAGCTTTATTGGGAAACCATCTTAATAAATATATCATTAAATTGGTAGATGAATCTAGGCCTATTCATAGGATTTGAGACAATAAATATATACAGGTCAACACTAATAGGTTGAATAAAACAGAAATTGAATGTAAAGATCAAATATTGGAATATTCCAGGTCTGTCCGGTATGGGCTGCAGAAACCTGGATGACCATCAGTTGCTACATCAGAACAGGTTGGATGGGGCACAAACTCTAATCTGAAGAAGAAGCTGACACATTCCCACATTAATCATACCACTGTGATTAATGACCCCGGGGCTAATGTGAGCTTCCCCACTTTTACAAAACAAGCCTGAATTCCTGTTTGGCTATCACAACCAGCGCATGAAAATGAGGGGGGGGGGGTTTCAACCAGGGGAGGGAAGCGGAGGTCATTCGAGCAGCACCGTCCTCTTTGAAGAGACATTACTATGCTCTGCCAGGCCTGAAAATCTTGGACTAAAAGTGTTCCCTCACTTGACTTCCTACGAACAGACCTTGCTCCTTCTCCCAGTTTGGCAAGATGCAGAGGACAGGGCTTGTGTCTTTACTTTTCTTTCATTTGCCTGTGCATTGGTTTTGATCACTGCTTCCCCACATCACAATACTTGGGTAATGCTGTTCTGAACAGCATCTCATGAGAAAACATAAAATAAAAAGAAGGGAAAGGAAGGCTCCTTTAAAAAAAAAAGCCCATATCTCACTGAGAGACAGGTGGTCCCTTGAAGTACAAGAACGAAGTTCTCACCAGGATGTATGGGAAGGAAAGGCCTATCCCTCTCTAGTCCCTTTCTTCCCACTGATTCTGGGCAGAATTGTGGGAAGGGAATGGGGAAGCAAGAAGACTCTGACAGCTGTCAGAATGGCCAGTCAATGTGCTCTTCCAGAAATTAAGATTGCATCTCTACAAGAGAAGGCATTCAGACGCTACAGACTGTCAGGTTGAGAGAGACCCCACTGCTCTGAGGTAAAAGGGAAAAGGCAGTAAGCAGATCTTCTGACAGGTGTTCAAAAACTTCATTTCACAGCATTATTTGAGGCCTGATTGGAAGGCTGGAATATACCTTAGGACCCATTCTTTAAGTAAACAAATCCATGCCAGTCAAGATGAGATATCCTAAACCAAACATTTTGCTATGGACTGAATTCAGAAAGCAAACTATGTTCTCCCTTGTACTGGTGACTTTTAAAATTGCAGCTGATATAGATTGGTATTTTGTTTTGTTTTTAGAAAATACAAAGCTGAATAAAATGAATTTAATTATGATGTATTCAAACATCTTATTTTGAGTGAGGTACATTTCTAAACTGAATACATATAAATAAGTACATGGATTCTTCTGTTGAATTTATTATGTGTAACTCTTAGTAAATTGAGAAGCCTGGAGATCTGCCCAATTCAAATAGGTTCAAAAATCAAGATTCAAACCAGCTGTGAAATGCTACTCAGTATATGCAAATTCCAGTTGATAATGAGTTTGGATCAGGTCCTTCTCTGAAATGATTACTGATTTCAGAAAACATACTCTTGTATGCTCACTTACTGGCTTTTATCAATTTGCAGGTCATGTTACATAAAGGATATTGAGATATCTTATTATACATAATTTTCAAGTTTTTAGCTACAACAAATTCACAGCAGATGCCAATCCAGCAGAAGCTGGTGAAATTTCATATTTTTCAGTATGAATAGACTTTAATAAAATTAGTTTACATTTTTAGTCCCTAAAATCAAACAGCAGCAGAAAATACTCCAATTAAGATATTGATATATCAGGGTACCTTCTACCTGAATAATTTTTAAAGTGAAGCATACTATCTGTTTATCCCATGAAATACTGAAAATAAGCCCTGCCATGAAAATGCCGTCTTGCAATTAGTTGGTGTTAATAGATTTCCTTCAACAGTGTATAAAGAGTTGGCCAGGGCCTTTTATTCCTATGTGGCACTAGTGCTAGTTGCTGGTAGAGAAGGGACATTATGCAAATGTATAAATATAATATATAAATATAAATATTGGTTGCTCTCAACTAACAGCTCAATAAATAGTAAACAATGTACTGATGGGTTAATTAAATAGCTAAAAGAAGAAAGAGGCGGACATGTTTCTTAAACTATTTTCTACAAGGGATCTGCTTTTGAATGTTTTATTGATGTTGGATGCAGCTCGATCATTTTCAAGACATTCATTTTGTCAAATAATTGCATATTTATTATTGATTTATAACATTGTGCTGCAAGCTGCTTTGGGCGATCTTTGTCAGAACAGCAGTACCTGTATGAAGAGAACAATTGCAACAGGAAGGTCAAAGTATGACAGAAGAGAATGGAGTAGAAAACAACATTTTTATCTTCATTGTATGCATTTTTTTTCTTTTGATGATTCTTCCACCCCTACTTCTTCATTGGAACTCAGTCATTTCACAAGTATGAGGAGTTTGAATCCTGTGGATTCAAAACCTTCACAATCCTTCTGAGTATGTACACTTGATATCTATAATGATCCTGGAGCTCTGACTTGGAGGCCTGATATTAGCAGTATCACCTGGAGTTGGGAAAGGACCACGGACATCAGATCTCATCCTTCATGTGCTTTTTCCCCATTTCCACCAAACCATGGCACAAACACATGCCTAACCATTTCTGTTATGTTCCATGATCTTGCCTTCTTCATCTTTTCACTGTCCCATAGTTGAGACAGTCTTTTTGTCCTTACTTGATATTAACTGAACTAGACAACAAGTGACATGTTGGGTGAACATTTCAGAGACATTTCCTTACCTAAACAGAGAAACAGAATGATCAAGGATGGGCAAAAAAGTAACGGAAGCGGGAACAATTTCTGACCTCCTGCCGACTTGACGTGGCTGACTGCCCTCCAGCAACCGGTGGTGGGACTAGTTTGTTTGGCCTCTGGAGGTCTACGGCAGGATGAGTTTTAGTTTTCTATCCACTTAGTAGTGGAGAGTGGAGCTCTCAATCTTTAGAATTCCATTCATTAGAGTGAAAGAATTGATTTCTTTGTGCTCTTTTGATAGTTCACTGGATTGGAACTTAATTAAAAAGAAAAAAATTGAACAAGAAAGTAAAGTAAAATCAAAGATTTTTTTTAAAAAAAGAAAGTCACTTTTGTGGATTTCTTTCTACCTGTTATCAGCTTAATTGGCTTAAAAGTTTTGATGAAACAAGCCAAGCATCAAAGGGAATTCCTGATGATTTTACTTTAGTATTTGTGGGATAATTATCAGATATATATTAATGTGCTGAATATAATTTTAAATTTAACACATTGGAATTCAAGTTTAAAGTATTTCTTTTAAACAGAAATGCTCTATTTTGCTACACTCAGGAGTGAAAGAGACATGCAAAGCTATTTTTTTCTATACATTTTCTCAGATGAAGCTTTATATTAATCACCCAAGATCGCTCCAAAAAATCAAAGGTATTACAAAAATTTGAAAACTGGCTGACTTGAAGCATCTCAAACAGGCTCAGTTGCCATCAAAACATGTTCATTGGTTTCAGAGAATGTCTATGGAGATTCGCAGTCATCCAGATCATGACTGTCTCAAAGGTGCCTTTTCAAATGGCAACTGGGCTATGTTTTTTCCTTGAGAAGCAAAATGCCTTTCTCAAGGAAAACACAGTCCAGTTGCCTTTTAAAAAAGCACCTTTCACTTTCAGAGAATGAGATATTTTTTACAAAATTCTGTTTACTTGTAAACCTTAAACTCTTACGTAGCATTACATGAAAGCATATACAGTACTGATACTGCTACCGTATTAAGTTGTTAATTCATAGTGTTCCTATGGTCGAAAGGAATGTCTTAATCCAGCAACGTATAAATTATAGCATGTCATTCTAGGATTAGACCACTTTGTTAATTGAATATTTAAAATTGCTGCTAAAAATAGGTATTGTCACACCTCACAACTTTCCCAGGGAATCCAGATATATATAAATAAAACTTTCTATAGAAGAATAGCACCTCGTATATTTTATATGCCATGCCAGAAAGGGCCACACTCTGGTTCCTCAGCATTGGAACAGATGATTTCCTCCTCCTCCTCCTCCTCTC
>JANHFL010001101.1:228723-239531 GCA_032468155.1 Oxyrhabdium leporinum | reverse complement strand
CCACCCTGTGAGTACCAACCACTGCTGACCCCGATGGCCCCGGCACCGCCGCCCCCTTGCTGCCACTGACTCCGCTCTCCCCTCGCCACCCCCAGCCCTGGCTTGCCGGCTTCTCCTGCTCTTCCCTCCCCATTGAGGAACTTTAAGGCTGTGTTTGTCTGCTTTGATTCAAAAGTGTTGTCTTGACCAGAACCACTTTAAGCCTTTTAGAGAAGATGATCTCCAGCATCTCATTCCATCCTAGTAGCAACTTGCAGGGAAGTGCCTTTTGTGCCCTTTTCTTCCAGTGGCTGGTCATTTCCCAGGCATTTCATCTTGGGCATGCTAGTTTGGTATATACTCTATTGGTTAACAGTTGCTGACAGTTTTTTTAAAGTATAATGTTGCAGTTTATTCAACAATGGCCCACTAAACCCAATAAATTAAGCTCAGTCCTAGAAGCTCATACTCTGTTTAGCCCTTAGAACTCCAGTGAGCACATTTTCAATTTCTGCCCAGGCTGAATAAAGCACTCTTTCCCAATCTTTCCAAAGCTTCTCTTCTTTCATCATCATCATTTTGTTTTTATGAAGCTGAACCATCAGTTCTTCCTTGTTACAAGTTTCCATGAATCTACAAAGGAATGCAGGAATAAAAAAAGAGCCAGTTTGCTGTAGCATCAGAGCAACGATGATACTATAAGTGGAAAGTAGAAAAAGAAATGGTCTGCTTTAGGGTCAAAGGAGATCTGTGGGAAGGTGGTGGGGGAGTGAAGGCATCTATGTATGCATACATCCAGGAAAGCAATAGAATGACATACAGACTAATGAGAAGGGAACAATTCTCAAGTCAGTGTTAAACTCCTGGCAACTGCCTGGACAAGTGCCTACAGTTTTCTTGGCAAGGTTATTAGGAAGTGGTCTTCTTCCAAGGGCTAAGACAGAGTAAGCCTGGCCCAAAGTCACCCAGCTGGCTTTATGCCTAAGGTAGAACTAGAACTCATAGACTTTCAGTTTCTGGCCTGCTGCCTTAACCACTGTGGCAAACTGGCTTTATTAAAAGATAAAACAACTTCAAACTGATAAGCATAGCATTTTTAAAAGGGGGAATCAAAGGCCTGGAAATTCACTTATGATATAAACAGAACATCTCCCAAAACATTAGCCATGTTGCTTGAAAGTTTTCTCCGTCCAGATTTGTACATTCATTCTTTTAGCAAGACCCATGCTCCAAAAGCCAGAAATTCTTGATAGATTACAAATACTAGGATATTACCAAGAAGAAAAGCTACGCCTTTAACATGTTGTGAATGACTCAGAGATCTTCTCACAGTCCTGCTACTGTCAGTCCCAAATGCCAACATTTAACTACACTGGATGTCCACTGTATAAAACACTACTTATTTATTCTATAATCTAAAGGCTATCCCCATAGCTCATTATTGGTGATGTTTCTATGATCACATTGCTTTTGCAATAATATTTCTGATGGCTCATTCATAGTTCTCAATCTGCACAATAAAAATACAAAATCAATGTAAAAATACAATAAATGATGTGCCTCAAATGATTCAGATTTCCAAAGGTAACTCCCCTCCACTGCTGCATGCATACAAAGGCTGGTGCCTTATGACATCCATTTCTGGATGAGAGATGTATATTGGAATACCAAGAGAGAGTTGGGAACAGGTTCTAGACAATCAACAGTGAAGAACCGAATAGAAAGTGAGATATTGTACAATGAAACTAGAGTTTTAAGAAGCCCATGCCATTCATCTCATCTATCTTTCTGAATATCTGTTATCTTTGAATAGGTAAGGTTTCTTTTGGGCTTGAAATTCTGTCCAAAACAATTAAATCAATCCCAAATATGCTATTATTTTTCAACATCTTATGCCATCTTATGAAAGCGATAGGAACTTTTGACACAAAGGAAAAGTCATTCAGTAATACGAACCAGCCATGGGTGGAGCCAGAGTTTAAAATTAATGCATCCGCAATACAACATGGGCTGAGTCAGAGACAAAAGTGGGAAAATATTAGGTATCAGAGGATTGTACATCTTTAACAGTATCCCATTCTATTTCTCTAGCATCCAAAGCACTATAGATAAACAATACATTTTAACAATGCATTAACAGCAATTTATGTCAGCTGATACTAAGAGTCTGTGAAATAGAATGTGTAACTACAATTATGAGTAAAACCTTATCTTTTGTGCTTTTTCTCTTTAATTCTTATACAATATAAAATGTTGGCACAAAAATCCAGAAGGGACTACAACTGTTTATGTTCACTTCCTCTATTTGTGGGCTGTCAAAATACAAACATTTCTTAAGGATGAATTGCAAGCTCCTGGGGAAAAGAATAGAGTTTCTGGAAACTAAAACTGTTGCAGATTTTAGAACAGGGTGGAAAATCTCTTGCCAGAAGACTTAGATGTAGATGTTAATTTTCTTAATCTTGTACCAACAAATCTGTAGTCAAAAGGAAAAAATGCATCAACCAATTTTGAGCTAGGAAGGGGTTGGGAAGAAAAGCCATGGAAGCTGATGCTATTGTCATCATCACTGTTATGGCTTTATTTATCGTCACATAGACCCCCAAAAAAGGAAATCAAATACTGTAATATATAATTTTTTTAAAAGCCGCCACTCAAAAAGGAGGTTTATAAAAGAAACAGAACGCCAAATTCAAATAAGTATTTTTTGAAAAATATTGCAACTGAAAAGAATGTTGACTACTTTCAAAGGGATGTTCCTCAAACATCTAACTGTGACCTCATGCCTTCCGTTATGACAGCTATTCCAGCAACTGAAGACTTCCAACACTTGTTTTAGAAAGAAAGAGGGAAATATGTAAGTAAATCGTCTCAGTGATTTCAGCATTTATTTAACAATACTCCCTTTTATCTCTCCCAAACTACTGCTTTTAATTAACAGAAATACTTCAGCAGGAATCTGTGGAACTCCCAATACAGCATTGTAATAGCAAAGGAAGAACATATAATTACCTTTATATTCTCTGGTTCATCGTGCAGAAGGAAGAAATTTAATATTCAGAAATTTTCCCAGTAATGATTTATGTTACACTAAGTATTTTACATAAACAATATCATAAAAATATCTTCAGGTCTTCAATTTATAGATTAAAAAACTGAAAACTGTATTTTAATCTTAATCTTTTAATCACACATTTCTGTAGGCTGTCGAACCTGCGGAAACTGTTGTTGAAGAGGCATTTCAAGGTGGGACCATGGGAAGAAAGAAGCAGCAAGGAAAAGAAAGATTCTACAGCTTATCCAAAGATTTGCCAATTGGCCATCCTTGGCAAGAAGACTAACACCTACCCAGGAGAAGAAAACAGCACCCTGTGTCTTCCCATCTGCATTGGGAAGAATGCTATCTTAGTATTGGATGGGTCTGTCCCTCCAGAGAGAAAATATCGCAAATAATTGGGTAGGTGTTAGATCGTAGTTGAAAGCAATACCTGGAGCTACTGAAGGAATGATTTAGAGGGGAGAGAGAGACCTCTCTTCATGCTACAGTCTTTGAGGGGAAATGCATTGCCTTTGTAGCCAAACCTATATGATAATTTAGTTGGGAGGTAAGCAACAGACTCAGAGACACCTGAAATTGTATTAATGTTAAGATCCTTCAGAGGACTACAGCCTAAAACAGGAGTCCCACATCATTACAGTATTGAAGAACAATGGAAGCCTGGATGGAGAGCAAGAATGGAACAGAACAGCTGAACTTCTAAATGTCTTATGGCAATGCATTGTGAAAGATCTATGTATCACCTTTGAATGCAAATTTTGGAGACAAATGTCTACATGTTTAAGCAAAAAAATGTAAATGTTAACTGCTGCTAATCTCAGAGACAGAGTGTACTTTTGGAAATGAAATAAGGTATCTCACAAATTAGGTAACCGTTTTCACTTGTTGGAAAATTCTTTACAAATGTACAACTTTGCAAATTAAGTGATTTTTTTTTAAAAAAAGAAACAGGCCAGCTCAAACTGATAAGTTCTACATCCATAGATGGGAAGCAGTGTTGAATATTAGTTTCAGTAAGAAAATAAAGGGAATTAAAATGATTAAAGAATAGGGATAGCGAGTTCCATTTGCATTTAATATTACTTAAAGTTTGCATGTTCAGGCCAAGTCACAACAAAAACTCAAGTATTGTTTGGCATAAGCATTTAAAAAAAAATCTTCCATTTCTCCAATTAAATATGCACAAACATTTATAATAGGGAAGGGTGTATACAATTGCTTATACTAGTGAAAATAATATATAAAAATGCATACTGTTTGTGAAAAACACATTGCAAAAATGTATGTGTGACAAAGTTGTAAACAATATGGTTATGTAGTTATATTAAAGAGAAATATGTATGACTTTTGTATAATTTTTTTAAACTTATCAAATTAATGTGAAAATGTGGTGAATCAAACTTAACACTGGACAAAAATTGAAATTGAAATTGAAATGTTTGAACTCCCCAATTTGCGTCTGAAAGGATTAAATGTATTGCTACAATAGGTGCGAATTAATACAATATTTTCTTTCTGGCCCACAAAAATGAAAAAAAAGTTTATGCCTCAGGCTTTTTTTAAAAAACACCATGCACTTACGGAACATACCAAGTGAATCTGGGAGTCAAGAGATTTAGTTGCATGGCTTCCACAAACATCTCCTATGAAATTGGGTAACATCACTTGAATCTTAAATATTACAATAATCTTTAGCCTTCAAATACTATTGAATCAAATTACCCCAGCAACTCCCTCCTTGCTTTCCAAGAATTGGTGAGTACAGTCTTGGAAATATAGTGTGAGAGTCATGTTTGGGTGCCTGGAAAAGTATTTCCCTCTACAAAGATAAAACAGCACCTGCATAAGGCTAGGTTACTATTGAATCTTCTGCTATTGATGCTACGGGGTGGTAAGGTAGGAGTTATGGAACTAAACAGTAGACAGAAGATTCATGAATGAGGCAATTTAGAAGCAGAGAATTCAGCTAAATGTTAAATCAGCTACCCACAATACGCATTTTAAAAGGTTCCATTAACGTGGAGCCTGTAAAGAAATAACTCCATTAACAATGGCAGAAGGTCAGTGTAGGATAGTAGTTCTGGACAATTAGAGTCAAACTGATGAAAATAAAACATGCTGTAGTACACTGTGTTCCACTCTCCATATTTTGAAAGTTTAGTAATATTAAGAGTTGCATTTCCTCCTGGAACTGCAGAAATAAAACTTCTGTTTTTCTACTATATCCACATCTCTTCCGCTGCCACCCATTGCTAATCCAATCACTGGGCATATAAATTGAAATCCAGGATTCGTAAAATATGTACATAGTTTATCCCCATTTGTCTTAGCTAGTGATATTAAACAATATGGTTTTATTTCTTTGCCTCTTTTCTCTCTTGCAAAAAAATTAAGTCCTTCATTTCCTTCACCAAAACTTGCTTGAACTATTTTCCTGATGGCCCTTCTGAGAAGAAAAAAAGAGGTCACACATTTCTTGTTTGAGCATCACTCCAGGTACTGAGAAGATGGACTGTGCTATGAAGAAAGAAAAAAAAAACAAAGGTAAAGTATACACTGCTGCCTTGGAAGACAAGTGCTCCTGTCCAATACTCTGCCCTTTGGTAGGGAAGAATTTCTTAGTGAGTGCCTTGCCTGTTGCTTGAACAACCTCCAGTAAATGCCACCATCATTTCCTCAAGACCTATTGGCTCAATAGTTTCTCAAGTAATATCACAAGAGGTGATTATGGTCTTACCCATTTGCCTTCTGGGAAGTGAATGCTTTATATTTGATTGCAAAATGGTCTAAACATTCCAGAACTACCCAGGCCCTCAAAATATTGTCTATTCTTGATCTAATGGCTAAAGAATGTGGTTTTTATAGCCTTTCATGGTTTCTTTCACTGGAGTTTTCTGGATATGTTCTTAGTAAACAAAGCATGCCCAAACTGTATATGCTTGTTTGTGCTTATCTATTTGGATGCTTTTTTCTTTTTAAAATCTGTTTTATTTGCTGACCACAGGCTGTAATAAAGTTAACCTCATTTATGCATGACTGTGTTTATGTTCCATCAAAGGGTATTGAAACAAATAAATACTATCATTCTGATATCCTGAGAGTGGATAGGGAAAAGGGATTGACATACCATTAGAAAGCTGGCTCAGTTGAGAGGGCAGGGAATTGAAGAACTGATGAAAAAGTGCCTGTTGTGCAGAAATCCTATTTTGTGGATGTACTTTTAACATTCTTCCTGCCAAGTCTTCAGCCTCAGGCACCTTGATCAGCCTAAAAGACAAAAACAGAGGAAAACCAAATTCTAGGAATTCAAACTCTGCTGTTAGCTTTCAAAAAATATTAATTTAATATATAAGCCAGAATCAGAAGAATCCAAAGAAAAAGGTAGGATAGGAAAGAAAGAAAGAAAAAGAAAGTTTCTTCTTACATTTAGTATTAGTATCCAATTAAATATATATAGATAAATCAAGAAATTTCTAAATTATTTTAATTTGAGAAGTAATTATATTTAAAGGTTGGAGACATATGTATATGTTCTCTCAGTGGAATTTATTTTCAAAATCATCAGTCTGGAAAAGAAATCATTATTTGTAAAGACCAAAAGCAAAGTAATACAATCCATATTGCTGTTTCATTTAAAATTTGCATGGTTGAATGAAATTAGTTTGACATACCTGTTTTTTAAAAATGAGTTAATAAAATGTTCAGTTTTATCCAAAGAAATGTATACAGGTGATTAAATAGCTTGGATAAAACTGAATTGATGGGTTTGGGATTTATTAATTTAAAAAGGTATGCTTATGAGAAGTAGGAACCATGATATGTTATTTAGGAGGGTGCAGACTGTATTTACTATGTTTGTAACTGCTGCAAAGAAAATTGGAAATCTCTTCCTTAAATATATTTATTTTTTCTCTTTTTCTCAACTTTCTTTTCCCCCCTTTTATTCTTTCACATCTCCTTCTACTTTCTTTTTATGTTTCTGTAGTTTTTTAATCTTATGTTAAAGCTAATTTTAATAAAAATTGTATATAAAAATGGCAGTTGGCACACCCCTCCAAATTCATCACAAAAGGTAAGTCATAGAACCTTCATTGCACCATTAAAATAAAAAAGTAAAGTTCTTAAGTCACTATGTCAATTAATTATAAAGAAAGTCTCCAGAAGTTCATTCAACCAGTAATTACAATGTCTCATTTTGTAAGCATCCCTGCACAGAACCTCTTGTCCTTTTAGTAGCCATTAGGAAAGGTTGTAGTTATTTATTGATTCAAAACAGTTCCCAGGTTCCTTTAAGATTCAGGGTTTTTAAGGATGTAAATAGATATACAAATAGGCATGTGTATCTATATGTGGCAAAGCCTAATGCCAAATATCTTGGCATCTAGGAAGTGAACCAGAAGGAAGGGAGGAAGCAAGGAAACAAAACATTTGTTTTTTGTAACTTTTAATGAGCTTCTTTCTTTCTTCAAAGAATCAAGTGGCTCATGGGAACTCAGGCTGCCAGATTTCTCCTCAACCCATCCCAGCAGGCATTTCACTTCGAAATAGCATCACCCCGCCTGGATCGGCTCCCTCTTCTTCTCTCACTACCCATCCAACAAAAACATAAATATGGCCCTAACTGCATTTGAAGTCTGTGGGGTGTTTTTTTTTTCACAAGAGAGAAAATAATCAAAGGAGTAGCATATACAAAACTGAGAGCAGAATTCGAACTGTAGCTCAACTGTAATGGAAGAGCTAAGAATATACGTGACACTCATATACTTTAATATTAGCTCAATCCAAAGGGAAGTAAGGCAACTGCAGTGATTGAGAAATAAAACAGGACAGAATTGGGACAAGAACAGCACATCTCATGCCAGTATATTTTTCTGCCAACCAAGAATAGATGGAGAGCTTGATGGCTCTGTCTCCAGACCTTGAGATTGTTATTTGTAGTATCAGAATAATGGGAAAAATATTTACTCTTACACTTGATACAATCAGGGACAACTTAAGCTGATATGCAAAAGGAAGGAAACCCCATGTGATTACATTGGCAAGAAAGCTGTTGCCAGGGCATGCTTAATAACATGGTTAGGTGCAAGCTGGGACATAGCCTAAACTTCAGCTATGAAAAAAGCCTCAAAACAATATGGAAAATTTTGAAGGACAGGTATCTGGGATCTGTGCCTTATGTCAGCATTCCATCTAAGTTCCAATAACTCACTCAGCACTCAGATAAGAATTAATCCAAGTAAGAGTTTATTAAAGAAACCATGTTGGCACATCTGGGAAAAACCTGAATCTGAAGGCCCAGGTTTTTCCCCACCCAAAAGAGAAATACAGAACCACCTTCTTTTGCCCATCATAAATCACATTGCCCAATCAAGGGTAACCCAACATTCCATCTTCCATCTCGGCACTCCTCTTCCAGGTGCTGCACAGAATGGCCTTGACATTCTTAGAACGAATAATATTTTGACTACAACACTTCTAAGTGCATGAGAAAGTACTCCCTCTCTATTTCCCATGTGGTAGCTTGCAGAGGCCTCGAATTCATGGCTTCCAAGGCTGACAAGTATATTGTCCAAATGGTGAGCAAGAGGCTTTATTGTATATGAAGCAGTCCAAAACCACAGTAAAATAATAAAATAATGAATCAACTCTAGAACTAAGAGTTATTCCTCCCTGGACTAAGGAAATATAAGAGAAAAACATGTTTCCATGATATTGGAGGTAACTGCCAAAACAGCCTTTTTCAATTCACAGTTATCCTGGAGTTGCTTTGTACCAAAGCTTTTTGGAGAGTGGAGATATGTAGTATACTTAGTAGTAGTATACTTAGTCTTTTTATTAATTGCCCAAGGTATTTAAAGACAGGGGAAGAAACCTTGATACAATCATTGTGGTAAGAATTTTTCAAGGTTAGAAAATGAATTACTTGAAAAAGTAATGGGAACAAGCTAGATATTGGGTAAAGATAACACAATAGTTGTGATTAAAAAAACCAAATAAGTTTAATATCATTAAGATTAAAAAGCAAAATAAACTTCAGAGTACAAGTGGCATACATAGCCGTTTGCTATCCCTTAAATGAAAATCTCTTTTCTACCATTAAATGGCAGTTGTCAAGGACCAACTGCATATGGGTGCAATATTTGTGCCCACATGCGAATAGCCATCAAAACCATAGCTTCAATTGAATTTTCCCTTTGGCATAAAATATTATATATCTGTAGCATGTTATGATGTTTTTAGTTCACCAATAATATCTGTCAGGGATTAAGAGGAAGGAAAAATACTGATATTATGTATTTATTTATGGAAACAGTCCCTTGGGATTAATGACTGGGGTTTTTCTAGATGAATGAGACTGCTGAGTAGACACTCATTCAACTTTAAATCTAACTTTTCCAGAATGCACTCAAAAGAACAAAATTAAATTGACAAATGACAAATGACAAATATAGGTGTCTTTCTCATTAACAATGTTATGGATAGCTGAACACCAGCACTCTTCTCCTGAATGCACTACTATATGCAAACTAATACATGTTTTACTCCGTTAGGAGTTTATGCTCATGCCAAGAAGCAAGCATGTTAACTAATCAACTGGAATCTACTGAACAATTGTTTTAATTAGATCAAGCTTCTAGGAAAATATATTGAAGATCTACTTATTTCCAACTGAAGTAGTATCAGAACTTAAGTTACTAATGCATATCCATTTTTGAGGTATGAAATTAGGGATATTTGATGTCCTGTCAATATATCTTGAGAAGCAGTAAAAATAAATAAATAAAATAAAGTACCTCTCTCTATATTTCACATTTGCATAAAAATCTGCTATATATTAGACAACAATATTTGCCGATGGCTGGTGATTACTGAAGCAAGAAACTGAAATTAAATTAAGAATTTATTTAACATTCACTTACTAAGTGCATAATACAAAAAAAGCCTACTGCCTGGGTTTAAATTACATTTACATTTTAACGTAAATCAGTACCAGAAAAGTTAAATAATAAGAATATTACTTTCAGAAACAGTGATTTTCAAATGAAACTGTCAAACCACCTGGGAGATGACATGGTTCTGGAATGGGCAGCTGTCCAAACACAACTCATATATAATAATTATTTCCAAAGTAAAGCTAAATAGTTTTTCATAACCTATCTGTATCTTAGTGGAAGACCCTGACATTTCTGTCTCTCCCATACTGCTAGCAATTTTATAAGGACAGATTAGAACCACAGAAGAAAGGTTAAAACTACATTCATGCAAGACATTTTAATTATTATAAAAGAGTCCAAAGGCATATAATTAGAGTTTAATCCAGAATCAAAACATGCTGTAGCAATATTCACTAAAATTAAAACATTTGACTAAGAAGAAGTTATTTAGTTTATCAATGGCTATTTGAAAATTAAGAGTGTTAAAACTGTCCAAGTAAAAACCACAAGAAACCTCTTCTTTCAACCGGGGGCATGTTTATCTATGCTACAGGTGTCAAACTCACCAGGTCACGTTGCCGTCACATGACATTTCATGATATTTTTGCCCTTCACGGAGCTGGGGTGGGCATGACCTTCGCGTGACACATCTGGCCCATGGGCCACCATTTTGACACCATGATCTATTCTATCAGGTTAATTTATGGTCCACCTAATCTCAGAATAACTGAGTAGATCACAAAAATAGTTTGGTTATTATCTATTCCCAAGGGTCCATGGGGCTATCCATTCTTGTTGCTGTTGTTATTATTTATAGTATTACCATACTAGTTAAA
>JANHFL010001101.1:192855-207872 GCA_032468155.1 Oxyrhabdium leporinum | reverse complement strand
GCAGACAGGTTCATGCATGCTGGTCTCATTTTACTGTTTACTTCCCCTAACTCAGCAAGTTATAATTATGTGTGCTTATGATTTACACAGCTGGCAGCACAGCTTGAGGAAGTGTAGACAATTAGGATTTATTCTGTGTCCCCTCTTTGTCTATCACAGTGCCTGCTTTGTTTTATGTACAAAACGATTAATCTCAGGTCAGTTCCTTCTGCTTTTCTTCCCAGCTTCACGTGCTTTGACTCTTTGATTCTCCTTCTGATAGATGTAGTTATCTAGGTGGTAAGCTTTGCTCATGCCTATAATGTATTTCCTGTAACTACGGTAAATCTCTTTTCTGTTAGTTACATATCCTGTTTCACCAGTAATTACTCATATCAAATTCCTGCTCTCAGGAAGGTTCACGGAATCTACAAAATGCTTCCACTCCCAACATTATGGAAGCAAAGAAAACTAAAACTATAAATTCACTGGGCTTCCTTTAGAAATGAATGTATTGGATTGCACTGGCATTCCTGAACAGTGCAAAGCTGAATTTACTTTTTTTTAAAAACAAGCCCTCTATATTTTAGGTAACATTGACTGTGCTACACACAGCTTGTCTCATATGCTCGGGTTTTAAGTACAAATTAGCACCCTGGCACCTTTCCAACTTCCTGCCAATTTCTGTTGCAATTATAATTTCAGCATTGATAACAGTACTAAAGCATGCACAATGGAGTGTATTCATTAACTCCTGCCTACGGGGCATTGATGGTATTTTGAAAACAAATAGAAGCTTCCCAAACAAAAGAGGCACCAACGTTGAGCAGAATCTACTAAAAAGCGACATTATGGCCAGAGGGCAGCAACGAGGTAGAGTTGTCTGTATTCTCTTTGATGCCCACTAGAGGTCGCAGTGTTTCCCAAGCCAGACTTGGTCGCTTTACTCATGTTCTCTGAAATAGAAAGGGGCAAAAAAGGAGCGTATGCCATTCTAAGAAGATGCCAATAACAGTCATTTCTTCAGATCATACGAGAATTGTTCTTTTGTTCGCTTTTCTTTTCAACCTCTGGCCACTTTCAGTCGTATTAATATCCCTTTCTAGCAGTGGTTTAGCTTACGCTTCTGCGTTAGTTTGTCCCATTCAAGATCCCGTCCCCATCTTCTGTTCCTGCAGTTTCCCCACCTAATTCGCCAGGTCAGCTCCGCCCCTTCGGCCCAGCAAAGCCCGCCTCTTTCTCTTTACGTGAATCAGCTGGTTCCAGCGTGCTTGGGAAGCCGCCGGTGATTTGGGCAATTAAAGCGCGGTCGCGAGACTTCAGGTGAGGGGCGGGGGCGGGGGGGACTGCTGCTCGGTATGGGAGAAGGCGGGGATGGAGCGCGTGGGGATCCCTTCGCTCTCCCCTTCCCGAAACCTTCGGAACGGAGAGAGCGTGGGGGTGCGAGGCGGCGCGCGAGGATTCCGCCCGGCTGGGCTGTAGAAACTTCAGTCGCGTGTTAGGAAGCGGGAGGGAGGAGCATCCCGAGACCCTTGTCGGTTGTGCGGCCTCGCCTGCCTGTTGCTCACACGAAGCCCCGGCTTTCTGCCCCTTCAACTTGGCACCGGAGCCAGTCTCCTCGTTCCCGATAAAGGAGAATTTTTGTAGCTCAGGGTTGACGTGCTTGGTACTCTCTGAGCTTGCTTGTTTTCTTGCAGGCATTTCATTACCCAAACTAGGTAACGTCGTCAGCGCTACCTAGTTTGGGTAATGAAACGTCTGCAAGAAAGCCAGTAAGCTTAGAGCGCGCCAAATCTCCATTTCGTCCGTTTCCTGAACTGAACTTGTCCTGGGAAGCGCAGGAGGGTTTAACCTCCTACCGTATGATTCAGCCCTTTCCCAATCCAAGGGAAAACATTCCCATGAGTTTTTCGGGGAAAATACGATACATATTTGATACTGCGCTCTATTCTTTCCCTATACATGTTAAAAATCTATAAGCTGCCCTGGACATTGTCTGGAAAATGTCAGGCCCTGGTTTTCAGGTGGGGAAATGGATTGTAAATGCCACAGGTAAATTGGAGGAAGGTGTTGTAAATGTGATGCCATGAGCCCTTATAAAGAATAAAGGTGGGATTTAAAAAAAACCTGAAGGGTGTGTGTCTCATATGTATATATGAATGTATGAATATATATATATATATGAATATATATATATGAATATATATATATGAATATATGAATGAGACACACAGTATGTTTAATTAATTGATTGATTAATTAATACTCCTGCCTCCTGTTTTCCCAACAGCCACCTTGGGAAGTGGGCTGGGCTGAAGAGAGGGACTGGCCCAAAATCACCCAGCCAGCTTATTTTCTCTTACATAGCCAAAATGGCACCATCCACCCACATGAGAGTTACTGCCTGAGTTGAGGAATGTCAGGTTCTACAGAGGTTCAAACTCTTTGGGGAAAAGAACCCTAAGAAGTCCTAAACTCTTTGAAATAGTCCAGAGGATTTGGCTTGATTGAATACCTATGGAAAATTGGGTTATGTTTTCCAAGGTGCCTGAATGAATGGAAGTATTGGAAACAGGTGCAGCTGTTTGGAACCACAAAAAAGAGTGATCAGCACTGCAGCACTTACGAAAAGCCAGCTACTTTAAGAATCTCCTGTTGTCTGATTAGCAGCTAAATGCTGACAAGATGGTGTGGCCCTTAAATTGGATAAGTAACTGGCTGAAGAGCCATGTTCCAAGAGTGCTCATCACTTATTCCTTATCAAGCTTGAGGGTAGCCTCACATGAGATGAGATAAGTTTCAGTCCTAGGTACTAAATATGGGTTTCTCAGCCCTGGCAATTTTAATATGTGTGGATTTTAAGATCCAGAACTCTGGGACTAAACTAACTTTATTTTGAAAACTGCATTTACTAAAAAACCAAAATTTCAAGTAAATGGACAGGTTCTGAGAATAGCAGTAAGAATAATTAAGAACTTAGAAATTAAGTCCTATGAAAAGAGATTGAAGGAATCAAGTTTTAGGATTCTTACAGAAAAATATATGGCAGGCAAAGCCAAGACCAGCATGTAACAATTCAGCCAGAATTCAGTTCTTTATTTGCTTACACGCAATAGAATCTTGCCAGACTAAATCCTTATTACTTTCACCTTAGTCTACTGGGAGATTCTAGGCAGTTGCTATCCTTACTCTCTTTCTCTGTTTCCTATTCATCTCTGAGCTGTGCTGTCTCAACCCCCTTTCTGGAATATTATCCCTCCTTCCTGGAAAACAACTGCTTCACTAGTCCCATCACACACCATCTCCCCCTCCAAGGGCACCATCTCTTACAATAAGATAAAATTATTCTAAACTAGATATATAGTACTGACATTCTTAATTATATATGTGTAGGATATCTGTCATTTTAAAAATAGAATATGAAATGAAGTTAGGCTACTATATATAATCCCTAATCTTTAAAGAAAGGCACATTTCCTCTGGTATTTGCCATTAATGCTTTGGTTTCATGCGGAAAATAATATTTTTGGATTTCAGTAACTAGGAGAAGCCACAGTTGTAATTTGAATGCTTTTTTTTTTTTTAAAGTTATTTATATGACATAGTCTTGGCACAAGATGAGACTTATCTTGGTAAAGTGTAGAGAGTGCCTGCATTCACTCATTGCAATATGCTGTGATTTGAGATTCATGTTTTTAGATTCAATCATAGCTTTCTTCGATTATATAGTTATCTGTGTAGCTTTTGTAGAGATAAAATATAATCAGATATGATACAAAGAATGAATGATCAGCGTGGAATCAGAGCATGAGTGTTGCAATAAATTACCTGGGATGTAATAATTGTTTATTAAATATTTGTATATTACAAATGCTAATTATTATACAGCTAGTCCTCAACTTACAACCATTTGTTTAATAACAGTTTGGAGTTAAAACAATGCTTTCAAAACTGACTTACAATCTGTTATTAAAGTTACAACATAACCAAGCAGTCACATGATCACAATTTGGATGCTTAGCAACTGGCTCTCATTTATGATGGTTGCAGAATCCTACAGCCATGTGATCATGATTTGAGACCTTCCCAGCCAGCTTCTGACAAGTAAAGTCAATGTGGGAAGCCAAATTTGTTTAATGGCTGTGGTGATTCATTTAATGACCAAAGTAAAATCATCATAAAATAAGGCTTGGTCACATGATGACTCACTTAACTGTCACTTAGCGACCAAAATTCTGATCCCAATTGTAGTTATAAGTCAAAGACTACCTATACTACGAACCTTTCAGCCACTTGCTGTTGGTTTTGTCATTGCTTTTATAATGTGATACTGGCTTTAGGGGAATGTGGCATAGGATAACAGGATGTTTGGGTTCTTATTTGGCATTCCTTATTTTCCTAGCAGTCTATTTTTACCAAGGCTCATATCAAGACTATATCATGATAATAGCTAAGCTACTAAGAAATTGTCAGCCATCATCCCTCTCTTTCTTATAGTTAAGTATTTGTTGTGTCAGGGGAATTGACATTATAGTTATTCAGTTTGAGTATTAAATATCAGGACCTTAATACTGCAACTAAATAATGAAATAGGGAAGATCTCTGCTTCAGCAATGGCATACAGAGAAACAACATGCACTACAAAAGCCTTAGACTCCCTGGGAGAATGCTAGCAAGATGGCTCATAGTAGTGCAAACATTCCTCGTGCCAACCTCCAACACACCAAGGAATTGCTAAGTTGGATCCAGCTGCTTTTTTGCCAGCAGGAGAATCCCCTCAGTGACATTTAGCTCAGCACTGCAGCCTGTGGAAAGTGGAATGAATGCTAATGTGCATAGATCTTTACAGTTCTTAGTAGCACCTCCCTCACTGTTCCTGGGCAGATTTAAAGGAGTGGGGGGAGGTTGTCTTGGAAACCAGAGGAGAAATGGACAAATATCATATTGTCTTCTGCTCCTGTGGAATTCTGCATGGAATCAGAAGCTCTCAGCCTACTGAGTCTAATCCATCCTCTTGAGTGAACTCTCTGACTTGGATGGGAAGTGAGGCTGATGTTTGAATAGGCCTTGGAGAATTGAAAAACCATAAACATGACATCATGGTAGGTATTTTATATGTACTAAAAGTGAGTCTGTACTTAATTGTTAAAATATACCATATGTTTAATGTGTCATTGATTGGTGATATGTTAGTAAATATTTCAAAGAATTGTATGTGTCTACCTACATTTTTTTACACCTAGCTATTATTGTTACGTCTTGCATAATATCTGTAAGCATTAAGCTTGTAATTAAGACCTGCATCCTGAATTGTAGGGAAGTCATGTTACTTCTGATATGCTAGTCAAATAGAGCTTCTATATATAAATATGGGTATATAGTGAGGAGTATAAGTATATATGTTAATTGAAATAAAATATGACATTTTCATACTTTTATAAATGCCATGATGTAAATTTGATTCTCTGAGGGTTTCCTTCACTTCACCTGTTTTAAATTTTTAGTCCATGGAAATGTAAATAAGCTGCCATTGAATTTAGGGATTGATTCTTGCCAAGCAATGCACTGTTTTCTGAATGCTCACAAATTTACTGTTTAATCATCTGTTGTAGCAGGCAAAGTATATTTTTTAACGCCTCCTAGCAGTGCTAGCAGGTTTGGCTGAAGTTGTCAGCTGTCTTCTCTAAAGGTAGATGGGATAACTACTGGTATAATGAACCTTTATTTGTAAATTGTTTTTTTAACAGAATATCATAGAGTGGATATTTTTATCATTACACCTTTGTGTAGTTCTTTACTGACTGTATCATTCTTAGAGTTTGTGGTATGTAGCTCCATTCTGCCTGAATTTCACCTGAGCTTGTTTTGTTTTTAACAATTTACCACACAGGCCCATTATTATTTCAAAGGAGAATAACTTGGTGATGGAGCATCCTCAGTGACTGATGGACTCAAAAGAAGAAAGGTAATTCTACACTTCACACATAAAAGTCTCATAATTCATAACATGAGCCATGGTGGCGTAGTGGTTAGAATGCAGTACAGGCTACTTCTGCTGACTGCTGGCTGTCAGCAGTTCGAATCTCACTGGCTCAAAGTTGACTCAGCCTTCCATCCTTCCTTGGTGGGTAAAATGGGGACCCAGATTATTGGAGGCAATATACTGACTCTGTAAACTGTTTAGAGAGGGCTGTAAAGCACTGTGAAGCGCTATATAAGTCCAAGTGCTATTGCTATTGCTACAACTACCATTGGAATTACATTCTGTAAATATCCAACTACCCAGGGTGCAGAACTATGAGATTTTTTTATTGTTCCTTATTGGTTTATATATGTATGTGTTTGGCTGAATGAGTACTGAAATAGTATTTTGCTGAGTAATAAATTTAAATTTTGTTGCATAAAACTAATTAGTTAATATTAGTTAATATATGTACTTTTAAAAATTATATAGAATTTCAGATCAAAGGACAAGGAGGATTATTGTTAGAATTGGAGCATTGTATATAATAAAGAAATATAAGCTATAGAATTTAAATGAATAAATAAATGCATTAAAACCAAACAGTAGTTTGTCTAGTTCAAAGGATATTTTTTAAAATAGAAAACTTTATTATTATTTTTACTCGTGCTCTGCTTCCTCAAATTTATTTTCAAAATAATCTTCTGTTAGCTTATTGGTAAGTTACCTCTAAGCGAGAGGTAACTAGAAAATGGCTTGCCTGGCCTCGTAGAGATCTTTAGGGCTGAGTAGGGATTTGAGCCTGAAATTCCTCACCTATATCCCCAATATTAACCTGCCTTGTGGGACAGCTACTCCCATAAGTTTTCATATTCTATCTGTACAAGTGGCAGAGACCTTAGGAACAAGTATTCTAGCTAACTTAAATTTTTCTAAGATTTTATAAATGTGTGCTTAGATTTTTCTTAAACTTCTTTCCAATATCAGAACATTGAGAACCCCACTGCTTTTTGGGATAGATTTGCATCTAAGTCAAACTCACTGCATCACATTGCCGTCACCTGATGTATCACAACTTTTTTTTCCCTTGGCGGAGCTGTGGTGGGTGATGTATCCGGCCCGCGGGCCACCAGCTTGACACCCCTGGTCGAAGTAAAGCAATTCAAAACACTTATGACATGTGTGATACATCACTTGTATCAGTTCTGATGTGCCCGGATTTTAAATGTGTCACTGTTTCATATTTATGCTAGCTTAGCAGCCCAGGAAGGAGCAAGAGAGAGAGGCCTGGTTTATGTGTGGCAAGCTGGTTCCTGTTGTCCTACCCCCGAAAGACTTCCTGGTTGGACTGGAAAAAGAGTGTTGCAGGCAGCACTTGGACAAAACCATGGTGTACTTTTGTCTGATGGTATGGATGTTGGGTTTTAAAGAAACATTTGTTTTTAGAGGAAAATAGCCAGTTTTAAAATTCTACCAAGATAAATTTTCAACTAGCTATATTTGAAAAAGTATTAATTTGATATTCAAAATATTAGTTCTTTTACACAAGGTTCTAATGTCTGCACTTGTATCTCTATTCTTAACTGACAAGAGCAAGTCAGAAATATATTAATACCTTCTTTTTTAAAAATAAAGTTTAATTTTTATACTGCAATGCTTGCATGGATTCCTTGTAGTATAAAATGTATAATATAGTGTTGGAATGTAACACAGCTTCAGTTCTGTGTTTATTTTGTTTACTGATAGGAACTTTGATTTGTGGGCAGTTTTGTTCCTATAAGTTTGTCTTCTCAAATTTTGATTAACTAACGCATCATCTAATTATGGAGCTGTTGCACCTTATGTTCAAGGTGTGTCACTACTTAATTCTTTTCCCCCCTGCCAACTATATGTAATGAAACTTGAAGTTAACTTTCTTTTCTTTCAGATGGCAAAGTCTATAGTTTTGGAAAACTTCCTTGGAGACATGGGCTAGAAGAGTCTCTTATTAATTGTCCCACACTGGAAAAAGCTTTGAGTGGACAACATGTTGTTACAGTGGCAGCTGGCAGCTTTCACAGTGGAGCAGTAACTGAAGGAGGAGTGGTACATATGTGGGGGGAGAATTCTGCTGGTCAGTGTGCTGTGGCCAATCAGACTATTGTGCCAGAACCCACCCCCATCAGCATTTCTGATGGTGAAGCTGGACCTTTCTTGCCAATTCGGATTTTGCAATTGTCATGTGGAGAGGAGCACACCTTGGCACTCTCGCAAAGTAGAGAGATATGGGCATGGGGAAGTGGCTGTCAAGTAGGCCTTATAACCAATACTTTTCCAGTGACCAAGCCTCAAAAAGTTGAATACTTGGCAGGGCGTGTGGTGCTTCAGATTGCTTGTGGGACCCATCACAGCTTGGCCCTGGTACAGTGCCTCCCCAGTCAAGACTTAAAACCTCTCCCAGAGAGATGCAATCACTGCAGCCAGCTTCTCATTACCATGACTGATAAAGAGGACCACGTCATCATCTCTGATAGCCACTGCTGTCCATTGGGTGTTGTACTGACTGAGTCTCAGTCAGAGAATCACATGCCTTGTTCATCACTAGAAACTTTGGAAAGAAAGAGTTTAACAAGCAGCCAAGGTGAGGATTGTCAAAAAGCCCTTTCAGAAGATCAGATGTTGCCTGGGGCAGAGTATGATGTAGCAAGTATATTTTCGAACAATGATGGACAGGAAGATAGTGGCATTTCTAGTCCAGGAAAGCCTTTGATCACTGACAAAACAGCAGTAAAGCAACACTTGATGAGCCTTTCAGATAATTCATTAAATGCAAGCAGGGAGCAGCAAATCAGCTCTCAACCTGAACAGGTATCCATCTCCATTTATTTGGCCATACTTTTTTTCCTTTCTATGTTGTTATGTGCATGCAAAAATCTTAAAACTTCTCATAGAAGCTCAAGGTCAAAAAGGCCGTAAGAAAAGAATTTCACATAAGGGGTCCTTGATGCTCTCTGAGTTTGGTTGTTTTCTTGCAGAAGTTTCATTACCCAGTCTAGTAATATCACGGAGTGCGGTTTCATATGGAATATCACATAGCCTCTAAAAACATACATTTCAAGTGAGTTGTGGTGGATAGCACATTTATAATCACCATGCTTCCCCAGCTTTGGGTAAAACTTTATCAGAAAGTTCCTAGCCATGTTTGAATAGGTTACTGGAATAATATCAACACTTTCTTTATGATTCTTTTATTACAATCTAAGTATGTACAATGAACAAGAAAGTTTCATGGGTTTATATTACCGTAGTTTACTATAGTTTGTTGTAAAACATTGACTGGGCTGTTAATAGCTTAGTTTAAGCTTTCTAAGCAAAACCTAGTTTTAGTACTCTAGATGGAATCTTCCCTATAATTTTTATGCTTCAGATTTTAAAAACTGCTGAACACTAATCAGTGCCTACAACTGAACTGTGATCTCAGCTATCAGGAACAAATGGTGTTGAACGTGTGCTTTTTGCTATTAACCAAGTTCTCTTCAGATGGATGGTTTATGCAGAGACATGCTTGTTACAGATATTTCACTTTTCTCTTAAAATTGCCAAAACCGTATAGCAGTGCAGTAGAAGAATGAATTAAAGGACTTCGGATTCCCCACCCCCACCCCCAGTTTTTGTAACCTTTTTTAGAATTTCTGATCAACATTGTAATTCTCTGTTCCTTCATTATGATAGAAGCATTTAGTGGCAATGGGGTATGGAGAGGATTATATACATGTAAAATGGTCATATCATATGCTTGTTCATCTGAATTCATTGTCCTTTTTGTAAGGTTGGTACTGCTTGATAACTGCCCTTGATTGTCAGGGTGAGTCAGAATTATTTAGACATTGGAATTAACAGCGTGCTTGCATCAACTATTCTTTCACTTGGATCAACTATTCTTTCACATGGGAGCTTCTGAAGTTCAGGATGGTTCTCTTCATAACTTGTTTAGCTTTATGCAGGCAGGAAATTGGTTTCTTCCACATCCAACAAAACTACTTATTGAACAAACATTAAGTAAAATAACTTATTATTCACAACTGCTAGTGGAAGCCAGGTGTTGTCTATCAGCAGGCTACCCATTCACCGTAAAACCAGAATTCTAAAAGAATCAAATTTCTGAAAGAATTATAACTGCAATGTATAGGTGCAGCCACTGGAACAGGTTTTTTTAATGTGGTTAGTGCTTCATTCATATTTTATGATGAATTCAAAAATCAAAAACTTTGGTACTGTTTGAAAAAAATGTTTATTGTTGCTAAACTTCACAATTGGGAACTAAGTTAATGTTGGGGAAGGGTTTTTGGTGTGATTAATAGACTAGTTTGACAGGATAGCATGGAGAGCACTTGCCTATAAAATCAACGAGTCAGACACAACTAATGATTAAAATAACAACAAAAGGCTAGCATTCAATTATAGTGTATACCTATGTTAATAATATTAATCAACTAATCCTTAAAATCAAAGTGATTCTTCCAATGATAATGTGTTCAGAATGGCACCATTTTATGAAAGATACCCTGTTTATTGCTTTATCTTTTAAAAACTTGGGGTTTTTTTCTAGCAGGAGCTGCGTGTGTACAATTAGACGATGTAGGGGCAAGTGGGCAGGACACCATGATTTGAATTGGCTTAGGAAAACACTGAAATAAAAGGATGCAGGTCTAAATTTTAAAATGGCAGTTTTATTTGCATATACTTTATCATAGATGTATGGTTTATTGTTTGGGTAAAGAGAAAGGTGCAGTGCTTTTGATGGAATTCAGCATGTACTGGCTACTTCATAAGTGACCATTTTATTATTGAAATAAACAGAAGTAGAAAGCAGTTAATTGGGAGGATGACCACGTTAGGGTATTTATCCAGACTGACATGTGTACTTAGATTGGCACTCATGGAAATAATAACAAGCTTTTCATACAGAAGGCAACAAGTATTTCAATGCCCTTGGACATTTTGTTTAATATGAGCGAACAGAGTTTTCTGCTATCTCTTTAAAAAATCTGGTTATAGGTCACTTTTCTTAAACAAAGCTAAGACACTTAAACAACTCATCTTCAGTATCAGTTGTATGTATTTGTAATAAAACAAGGTGTCTTGAACTATCTATAAAGTTGGCATATACGCTCTAATATATTTTTTGAATTTGCTTATGGTATTTCTAGCAGTCTCAAGAAGAAGATCATCTCGTTTGTCTCCCCGGTCCACCTCTCCCAGGTACATCTGCCCTTAATAGCCTAGTGGTTTCTTGTGCATCTGCAGTTGGTATAAGAGTAGCTGCTACTTATGAAGCCGGAGCCTCGTCTCTGAAGAAGGTAATGAACTTCTATGGCCCAGTTCCAGGTTGCACAGCATCCCCACCTAGTGGAAGTTCTCCAGTCCTTGATGGAATGAAAGACAGCCGGGAAGAGCAGGTCAAGCTGGAATCAATGCAAGGCAAAAAAAGTTCCAGCTTGGTAGATATTAGAGAAGAGGAATCTGAAGGAATCTGTCGCAGACTTTCCTTGCCTGGTTTGCTCTCCCAAGGTGAGATGCTCAGTCGATTTCCAGGATTTTCATTCCTGGATGTTATCCAATTTCACCAAAGTGTAATGAATGTACAGACTTCTAACGGCAGATTGTATTAAATGTCAGCCCTTCAGTGTAACACCTTGCTTTAGAAGCAGATCCTAAGATTTAGAAGATTTGGAAAACTCTAAAAGATGCTGTTACCTCTTTGTATGTGATTTTGAACATAGGCTATTAGGAGTACCGTTAATAAAAATAATTCTTTTTCGACCTTTTATATTGTAAATGTTTTTGAAGCTCATATGTAGCAAAAATGTTATTCTTCAGAGGAATAAATATTTTCAAACTGTTTAAATTTATATTTTAAAAAATCAGTTTCTCAAATTACTTTATCTATTGCTTATATGTATATGTTAATCCATCTGCAGGGGCCCATCCCATGTAAAAATAAGATCTGTCTTGAATCTCTCTTTTTAATTCATCAGTTGTACAATCCATGTCTCCAAAAACACAGCTGTGTCCTTTTGAATCAAAGAGAACATGAATGATTTTTATCATTCAATATGGAGCCCTGCCACTTTATAGTTGCCTCTTATGTAATGCTAGAATGCTTGATTGTGAGTTCTAGAAAAATATTGTTTGCCCTGGTGACTGTTTTTTCTGGAAATTGATGTACTGTAATCCTAAGGCAGAGAGGCAAACAATCTCTTATTATGTTTTTGTACAGTATTTTTGTAAAGATATTAAAAATACTTGCCCAACTATGTTTTCATTAAAAATTGGTCAGGTCCAGATTTAATTAAGTAACACCTCTGAACATGAATATTCTGATACTGACACCAAGATATTTTTTGATAAAATATGTTCATTGTGAGTTTACTACATTCCCTAATGTTTTCCATTATTCTCAAGTATATAGGTGGGGACCTTCTGTTACAATTTAGTAAGCATGGGCAAACATTTTAATAAATCATTCAACCAATAATTTTTACCACTTGGCACAGGTTTCCTTTCTGTTGGCAAAAAGGGGCTTTCAAAAACTAGCCATAATTAGGCAAATTGATAACAGTGTGCATCTAGGCATCATCTGTCAGACTCTGTAACCATATTATATTCTATATTGTAAATATTATTTTAATTAAAAGAATCATAGAAAATTGGCATGGCTGCATCCTAACCTCCAGCATCATTTTTATTTTCAAAAATAGTTGGGTGCCGAAAATAAATTAAAATGGATTGCTGTTGCTGCTTTTGTAGGATTGTGTACAGCTGCCCTAAAAGAACAGATATACCTTGAGGTGATAGGGAGAATTTAGAGGGCTAGAACAAATGTCAAGGAACTAACTCATCAATTTGTCATCTGGTAAATAGGTGTCTTATAGTCACAAGGCCACTCCTGCCAGTGAATGGGCAAATTCCTTCCAGTTATACTACACATTCCAAAATACTGCCTGTGTGGAAATAAAGCTGTTGATATAGCTACAGTTTGCCTTTCAGCAACTAACAGGTCTTAGCTGCAAAGTTCTAGATAGCAAGAAAGAATTTTCTGTATTTTTTTGCTGCCATCTAGTCATATTTATGCAGCTCAAACCTCATAGCCCTAAAGTTGTATGTAGACACCTAATGAAAACATCCACTACTCCTTTTTTTTAAGGGGGGGGGGGAGTTACTTTTGTTTTTAGACTACCTAACTGGATTCCAGTTTAGGGTCAAATAAGTATAAGGTGCAGACTAATTGCAAAGTTCTCTCTTTATGAATACTGCTTAGAAAGGAGTATGTCTTCTTTGAGATAAGAATTTTGTTCTTTAAAAAAGCATTAGCAATTTTATAAAAAATAGCTACCTTGTGTACTGATGGCTAGCACTACAAATTTTAAGAATTTTTGATAATGGGGGAAATTAGTTAACATCGTACGTCATTCCTCTTTTATTTCAAAGTCGATCAAAAAGATACATCGTGCTTATAACAAATTGCCTAGATGACGTTCTCAGTTTAATACTTAGCATTTAGACCTGCTAAAAAGACCGTGTGAATCTGCCTTTTAAGGATCAGCAGATAATATATTTAATTGAACAAAAGATATAGATAATCACTATGTTCTAACAGTTTATTCTTGCTTCCCTTACTAAAGTTTCTCCAGGGCTTTTGAGGAAGGTAGGACGAGCCAAAATGAGGACAGCTGCCCTGACACCTACATACAGTGGTGAAGCTGATGCGCTTCTTCCATCTCTACGAACTGAGGTGTGGAGCTGGGGGAAAGGAAAAGATGGGCAACTGGGACACGGTGATATCTTGCCAAGGTAAGAGTATAGAGAGAAAAGCTTTCCTTTGTTAGGAAAAAGTAATTCCCTCTTATAGTCCTCTGTGTTCATCTGTGATGGAGTATGATGTGTGGGGCTTATTGGAGATGCCACAGGGAGAAAGCAGGAGAAATCTCTCTATCCATGCTTAAAGTTTGCTCACACAACGCTAACTATAACCTAATTGGAATTGTCTCCATATGTTTTCACTCTGTAATGACTGGTTCATTATATGTGGGCCATCTTGATCATAACAAAACAATTTGTCTTCCGTATTGGCATTGTATTGGCATTGTAAAAATTGATCATTGCATTCCTATGAAAAGTACTATGTGCAGATTGCTTGTGTAAGTTGAGGATCTTGATTTCATTTTGTGGGTTTGCAGGCTCCAACCATTGTGTGTAAAAAGTCTTGATGGTAAGGAAGTAATTCATTTATCTGCTGGTGGCCATCATTCCTTGGCACTCACAGCTAAATCGCAGGTAGGAAAATAAGTGCTGCTTGCTTATCTCACAAAATAAATGCTGCTTGCTTATCTTACATCTGGACCTTCACTCATTAGATCAAACTCTATGTTTTCTGTGTCTCACTCCATATTCGGATTTCCTTTCAACATTATGTTTTCAGTATTGATACCTTTTGTATAAATAAATTTATAAATGTTTATGTGAACTGAGACTGAAAGCATGCCTATTGATGGCTAGAATCTGAATGAACAGGTGCTTCTCATTCTAGTTTGTCCTTTCCAGCCGTAGTAGACTTCTAGTTGCCTGGACTGGTTAGTAGGAAGTGACAATTCTGGGATAACCATATCTAGCAACTTTGCTACTTAGGATTTCAATATTCAACAACATTTATCTGAGTGTTGGGTAATTCCTCAAACATACCAGATTCATCAGGAGCCTGGGCCTACCACCTTGAGGAAATTAGAGGTGCTCATGCTTCAATGACCAAAAAAATGATCATATTTTGACAAAGGACTTCTAGAAATGTTCTCCATCTTCATATAAGGAGCAACCTGGTTAAGGCACCAAGCTACAAAGCAGGAGAACTTGAGTTCAAGTCCTGCCTTAGCCATGAAAGCCAGCTGGGTGACTTTGGGCCAGTTATTCTCTCTCAGTCCCATTTACCTCACAAGGTTGTGGTTGTTGTTCTGGGAACAACCTTGTGGCGCAGTGGTTAGAGTGTTGAACTGCAGGCCACTTCTGCTGATTCAATCTAGCGGTTCAAATCCCACTAGGC
>JANHFL010001101.1:174191-187069 GCA_032468155.1 Oxyrhabdium leporinum | reverse complement strand
GCGCAGCAGCACCAGCAACAGGCAGAGGCATGGGGGAGGCAGGGGATCCAGATGCCCTGTGCTGGTGTTTCTTTGGCCGCAGACAAGCCGAGAGACAATGGGACGCAGTGAGCAGCGCGTTCGGATCGCCTTTGCCTCCCCCATGCCTCTGCTTCAGCGCAGCATGACTTTTGTCCGTCTCTTTCTGGGCGCTGCGCTTCTGCCTTTTGGGCCACTTCCTGAAGCTGGCAGCTCCGCAGCCAGACGCTTTGCTTTTTCCCTCTTTTGGGGAGGCTTGCATGGTGGCACCAGCATCAGGTGGAGGCAGAGGCACGGGGGAGGCAGAGGCGATTCCAATGCACCGGCCCCTTTGTCCCACTGTCTCTTGGCATGCCCGCGGCTGCACCAAACAAGCACCAGCACGGGGTGTTTGGATTGCCTGCCTCCACCATGCCGGTGCTGGTGCTGACACACAATCTTCCCGCAAGCCTCCCCAAAAGAGGGAAAAAACAAAGCAGCTGGCCCCGGATCTGTCGACTTCGTCGTCGTCGTCCCCGTGCCCGCGCCGCCACTTGTACTGACTACGCCCTTCTCCCCACCCAGGCTTATTTTCGGGGTAGGGTAATATTAGGCCCATCCCCCCAAAAAATAGGGTTGGGCTTATTATTGGGGTGGGTCATGTTTTCTGAGAAACACAGTAATAACTAGTTCATGAGAATCTTTGAAAACGGTTTTAAATGTATAGTTTTGAGAGCTTAGATTAATTCTTCTTTCTGATATATTCAGTTGGCAATGTTTCCACCATGCATTTCAACTATATCAGCTATATGCCCTTGTTGGGTTACAGATAATTTAGGTACAGCATCTACCATCCAATTGCTGCAGGAAATGGCAAGTACATTCAGCAAACTGTGTTACTTGATTGGTCAGCATGGAGCCTCTTTGACCAGCTTTCTTCAAGGATTAAAAGAGGCAAAGACTCTGGTGATCCTGAAGCATTCAAATCTGTTTTTGGAAAGTTATACTGAGTAAGGATTTTTTTTTAATTTTAGTTTTAATTTGTTGGTCTTTATTACACTGGGTAAAGCTGCATCTGAAAACAGAATGAATTCTAAAGAAAAACTGACATACAGAAACATCATGCTTACTGTTTTCTGAACTGCTGACTTGCACTGTAAAATTAAGTTGAAGAATGATTGGAAAAATCACCACCCACTCCTTTAGATTGGCAGGCAAGAAGCAGAATACTTGAAACTGTCCTCAATTGACTACTTTCATAACCGTATTAGCACTAAAATACAAGTATTGGGCATTTTCAATGATCAAAAGTAAGGTATGCCGTGCTGTAAATACAGGGGAATATTAAAACTGTTAGTCAATTACCTTTAAGAATACAGTTCATAGATTCATGCTGTGATATATCTTTCATTTTAATGTGATATACAAATGGCTACTATGCTATCTTATTGACATATGTTTCAGACAGAATAACTACTAGGAAAAATACATCCTTATTACCTATCCCATTACTTTGAGTATTCTCATACAAATGTTGCATGGCAGGAGCCAATGCTGCTTTGCTTCCTAATCTACACAGTGTTTGTGATGTGGGATACTCCAGGCCAGATAGGAGAGTTTGAGTTTGAATAGTTGTACTGGGGTGGGGAGGAGAACAACATGTAGAGGTATCAAAATTTGGATACGGAGTTCCTTGTTAAAGCAAAGTGAGAGGGAACTCTACTACCAGAGTCTAGTGATTTAAACATTTCGAAATGCTAAAGGTTGGGGGGTTGGGGATTAGGTTTCACTTCTTACATTTTCTATTAGACAGATTCATGATGATATTTTAAATCCACAAGAATATTCATTTGTCTTCCAATGTTCTATTTTAGGTACTGTGCTTCCTTGACAAACTTTTTGGTAATGGGAGGATTTTCAATACTCTCCAAGCCAGCAGTGTAAGTGCACTTTTTCATGCGCAGAGTCATTTGATTTATTGTTGCACTAATGAATGATTAAAATCATACTGAAGGTCAAGCTTGTACACTGTAGCGTATTCCTTTGATTACTCAGATAATGCCTTATGTATATTTTGTGCTAATAGGAAACTATAGTTAAATAAAATACATGTATTTTACCTTTCTGCTTAAAATATTCCTAAAGCAGTTTAGAAATAAAAACACTATTTTAAAAAGTTAAGAAAACTAATAAGTACATATTTAACTTTCACTTATCAGTATAGATAAAATCAGTATATCCTTCAAGAAGGTTAGTGGCTGCAATTAGGAGAACATTAGCCTAGTCCAGAAAATCAGGAAGTATCAAGGCAGAAACTCAGGATTGCCTCACCTTGACTTTCTTGGGTATAAAAGGGAAGGAGAGAGAAAACCTGTCAGGCTATAATACGCTATAAAAAAGAGATCTAGTCATTCTTGTGATGTCTTTCCTATATTTTTGGCGAATACTATATCAACGCATATCCCATTCCTTTGAATTAATTCATTTTAAAAATGTCACTCCAAATTTTATAGGCTTCTTCCATTTATGGGAAATGGGGAGGCTTGATATATGGATTCCTGTGAAAATCTCTCTTGAAAAAATAGTAGAATATATGCATCTTTATATTAATTGACAAAGTAATTTGAAATTAAAAAGCAGTTAAGCTCTGCATTTCATTTCTAGTATAATTGAGCTAAATTTAGTCTGAATTGTATGGAAATCATTTCTTTTTTGGTAAATACAAGCTTTTCTTTTTCTAACTTTTTAAAAATTATTTCAATGAAATGCTACATGGACACTAAGCTTGTATGTATCGTATTTTTCTATTAATCATGTTTGCAATGGTATTTCTATATATATTTTTAAAAAAGTTATTTCCCTAAATTTCGTTTCATTTCTTTAAATACTGAGTACTGTTGAGACATAATACATATTTACCTTCACCTGTAGGGATTTCTTAGGCAAAAACCAAGCATTACTTCAAGATCTGTCAGAGACAAACGAGATTTATCCATTAATGGAGATGCTAAATGCTCTGTTTTTCTTGCCAATCAGACGACTTCATAATTATGCTAGAGTTTTACTAAAGCTTGCTACCTGTTTTGAAGTGGTAAGTTGTTCAGTGTGAAAGTTTTTTTTCACATTCTGAATGTTTTTTTAAATAGGTTATCATTTGCTATTTGTTTTTAATTCTATACTGTTTAGCCTCATGATAGCTAAAGCATGCATTTAAATACATCCTTTCTAATTAAATTGTTTATCTTTTACTGTGTGTTTGTGAATGTGCATGGTATCAAATGTTCAAATAAATAGTAAAGCTACATTCTTTTTTAAAGCAATGCTTTAGCTTTTATAGTATTCTATCAGAGAGTAAGAAAAGTTTTCTGATGTTAGAATACTTAAAACATATTCTTGCAACTATGTACTTGTTTGCGTGGTTCTGCATTCTTTAGTTCTTTAGCCATGGTTAATAGGACAGTTAATCTTCATTAAATGTATTCCTAGCTATGGAATTGCCTATAAATTTAAAAAAAAGGCTTATTATTGAAACATTTTGGGAATTTCTTTACGTTGTGTAAGAGTTCAGTATGAGATCATGGAATATTGTCCAGTATTCCATTAAATAATCCCCTTAACAAATTAGAAGCTTGCATTCCAACAACTGATTTGCATGCTTATTTTGGGATGGAAGCTATTAATAATATTGGCAGCTGTTGTCATACAGTATATATATTGTTTGGTATCATAAAGTTTTTCCATCAGCAAAATGTGGACTCTTAGTAAAAGTATAAGAGCAGTGTTTCCCAACCATGGCAACTTTAAGATGCATGGACTTCAACTTCCAGAATTCCTTAGCTAGCATTCTGACTGGGGATTTCTAGTAATTGAAGTTCACATATGTATTAAACTTAAGGTTGGGATCAAATCCAGTAAAAATTAAGTTTAGCAGACCACAGTTAGTGGACCTATGATAAAGTAGACAAATTTTTGTGCGGATAAATTCTGAATGAATTTACCGGTTATTTAGGAAAGGGATCCAAACAGTGATTGCTATTTCCTCTAAAAAGTGGATAAGTTTCTTCACATGTGTTGAATTCTGGATGCGAAAGAGATGATAGTGGGACAGTTGAATGGCCATTAGTACATGTGCACTCTTCATGTTTGAGTTTCTCATAAAAGGAAGGGACAGAAAAACAAGGCACTGGGAAGATGAAGGTGAAAGGAAGATGTTGCAAAGACTGATCAGAGTAATGGAATATGCACTGGTGCTGTAAGCCACATTTCCTTTCCCCTACTGGCTCCTAACCTCCAACAAATCTTTTCCTGTTGACCGAACAATTCAGCATCCTAATAGTGGTAATGACATCCCTGAGAGATCTGCCTTCCTCCATGCATTTGATTCCTAAAAGAAATGTTTCTCTTTGCGGTAGATTTCCTGGAGGAGATGAAACTTTTGGAATTTTAGCAGAACTGCAGGCTTCACCAGCACTCTACAGGTTGCACATGAATTTGCTCCCTGGAACTTGAAACAAGGGCTGCAACCTTAAGCCTGTTTAGAAAATAGAGTTGATCTTCTTAGGTGGTAGTTTAAAAATTACTTTGCTATAAATCATGCTGAAACCAACAGACTTTATGAGCCCCAAGGCTGTTTCCAGAATATTATAAATGGTAATTATAAAATTTCTGTAGAGCTGAGGTCAACCCCTGGTGATTTCACAGACATGTGTTTTTCTTGGCAGCACTAAAAAAACGACTTGCCACTGCCTACCCCCTTTTTTCCTCTCCAAATTGTAGACTTGTTTACATCCCTAGGATTCCTGGAAATCTCCCTTCCAAGTACTAACTGGATGCTCTGCTGTTTTCTTCTGATTCCAGATAAGACTGCTAGATGCTGCCACCTGCTGGGGCAAAAATTGTGTAGTATACAAAGTTTTTAAGTATAAATACTGCTAACATTCTGACTTTAGTAGATTGAAAGCCTTTCATTAATTTATCTAATACGTCACTATAGTTCCAGTACTATGGGAGGTAAATTTATTTATCCAGCTAGTTCTAACTTCACTGATATATTAAATACGCCTTTTTCTAATATTGCAATATGAAGTAATTTATATCAAAATATTAGGGTAATCTGATGGAACATTAGTCTGTCTCCATTCTTTCTCTTTCTCTTTGTAGACCTCTCCAGAATATCAAAACCTTCAGGATTGCAGCTCCTGTTATGAATCTCTGGCTGTCCATCTCAGTAGGAAAAGAAAAGACGCTGAATATACACTGGGTTTCTGGAAAACATTTCCTGGGAAAATGACAGTACGAGTGTGTGTGTGTGTGTGTGTGTGTACATATACATATATATATGTATGCGTCTTATACACCAAATGTTGCCGAAGCCCCGCCCACCAGCCAGCCCCCACCCTTCGGCCTTTGCCTCCCAGCAATTTGCCTCCTTGCAGCAAACAGCAAAAAGCCTGGTCTGCTTCAGCAGCAGCTGATTTTCGCTAGAATCAGCCTCCCGATGATCAGCTGTTTCAGGCTTCAGGGATCTCGATCGCCTATTGCCTCCTCCGCGTGCCTCATTTTCAGCCTACGTGCACCCCATTTTTGGCCTGTTCCAGGCGGCGGGGATCAGAACGGGAAGAGAGTGGGGTGCGCGGAGGCTGAAAATGGGGCGCGCAAAGGCAGCAATAGGCGATCAAGATCAGCCTGAAACAGCTGATCGTCGGGAGCTGCTTCTGCTAACCAGCCTGTGCTGAAGCAGACCAGGCTTTTTGCTATTTGCTGCAAGGAGGCAAATTGTTGGGAGGCAGATATTCTCCCCCCCTTGTTTTCCTCCCCAAAAGCTAGCTGCTTATGCTAATCAGGCTGTGCTGAAGCTGAAACAGGCTTTTTGCTGTTTGCTGCAAGGAGGCAAATTGCTGGGAGGTAGAGGCAGAGGCAGATTCCCCCCCCCCTTGTTTACCTCCCCAAAAGCTAGGTGCATCTTATAGTTCGGAGTGTCTTATACTCCGAAAAATACAGTATATTAGGAGCTGATATTATTTACTACCATAAATTGTAATACTTTCTGTTTCTACTTTCATGATAATTATTCTAGTTTTAGAAAATGCTATCTAGTTAATTATGATTTATCATTTTATTCCATTGCATCACATTACATTATATTAATGTTTAAATGCAAATACATTCAAACTCCATCAACACTGCATTGCAAATTCCTAGCATGAATTGCTTTACTTGTTGTTAATTTGCCTTTTATTTCTTTTCAATGATAGGATTCCTTGAGGAAACCTGAGCGGCGATTAATCTGTGAAAGCAGCAATCGAGGATTGTTGCTGCAACATGCTGGAAGATTTTCAGTGAATTGGTTTATCCTCTTCAATGATGCCTTAGTCCATGCTCAGGTCTGTACTTGAAGGATGGGGTAGTCATCTCTTCCTAGGACAAGAAAGCCTTCAGATTGAAAGCATGCTTATTTATATACTTATTTCATCTATACCAGTGTTGCGAACCTTTTCAGCACTGAGTGCCAAAACAGGAGCGCATGTGCAGGGGAGTGCCGGAAACCGGAAGAGCAGCTCGCTGGTGCACATGCGCACACCAGCCACCTGGTCTTCCGTTTTCTGGCATGCATGCGTGTGCAAAGACCAGCTGGCTGGTGCCATGCGCCGGAACCCAGAAGAGCAGCAGGTGACGGCTGGCGTGCCCAGAGAGATGGCTTTGCGTGCCACTTCTGGCACGCGTGCCATAGGTTCGCCATCACGGATAGCTACTCATCTTGCTTATCTGACCCTGGGCATTTCACATAGTTATAATAATAAAAACTCAACAATCAAAATTAAAATAACAATGATTAAAATACAGTTAAAACAATTAAGACTATAATAAAACAAAAACACAGAAGTTTGCATTTCAAAACTTTCACATCCTCAGGCCTGATGTCACAACCAGGTTTTAAGGGCCTTCCGTAAGGTCAGGGTCAATTTCACCTTGTTCCAAATGATGGGAACATAGCAGGAAAGGTTCTCTTCGCTGCGAGATGAAGCTTCTTAGTTGGGACCCACAACATGTTCCTCCTGGAAAACTAAATATATCTGTATCCCCAAGAGAGAAATATTCAATATTTGTAGAAGAACATATAGGAAAGTAATTGGGCAGTCTTCTGTGTTGTCACTAAAATTATTCTGCCTGACATGTGGTAAGATTTTTCTATTTTCTGAAATAATATAAAATGAATATAGGCTAGTTCATTAGTTTGTAGGTTTCCAAACGCAGTTCAAAAATAGATTTTGTTTTCCTTCCCTCCCTCTCTTCCCTCTGAATTGTTTTTATTATCATCCAGTCCAGTTATTCGGATCTTCTAAATTGTATGTAATTTATCACAAAAGAGAAACCAAATACTGCTACTGCTTCTTTTTTCAGTCTTTGTCAATTGCTGTTAATCAGGCATGTTAAGAATAGAGGACATCACTGAATTATGGATCAGAGTTTTTCTTTCTACAGATATGGTAACGCACGGGTTGCAATGCAACTTGAATGTCGCAGTCAGACTAGAGTTTGTTTAATATGGCTGTCCTCACCGGATGAATTCTGGGCAACAAACAAAATTTAAAATTAAACCAACAATTAAAAAATATTTCAGAAACAATCCCCCAAATGTTCTTAAAACAGAAAAAGACAGGTGAGAATAAAGCCTCAAAGCAGCTCCTAACCATTCAATGCCTGAGGAATGAACCAGGTCCTGACTGCTTTCCAAAAGGCTGTTAGTGAGGGGACAGTCTAATCTTAGGGAGGAAGGTGTTCCAGAAGTTAGGTGCCACAAATTTTTGAGTCCGATAAGATGGCATTTCTTAATCAAAAGGACCCAGAGCACGCTCTCCTCCTACACATATAGGAGGGCTGGTAGAGAGAAGCAGGCATTCAGACATCCTGATCCAATACCACAAAGGGTTTCTAGGTAGTAACAACAACACCTTAAATTGTACCCAGAAGCTTTTTGAAAGCTAGGGCCCCCAAGCAAACTGAACTGAACCTTACATTATGGACATAATCATAATATGAAGATTGATCTTTTCCTTTTTTTCTCTTATAGTTCTCAACTCATCATGTTTTTTCCTTGTCTACCCTGTGGGTAGAACCTGTTTCAGAAGAGTCAGGTAATATGTAAGTATTTTTCAGCTGCCTTATATTAAGTTTGGACTAGTTAACAAATTATTGGTTATTTTAAAACTTATTTTGCAGCCCATCCCTGTTTGCTTTTGAACCTGTTTTCATACTCATAATACAATTTAAATTCTTACAGTTATGGATCGGGTCCTTTCTAGCCTTGTATCAACTGACACAACAACTTTTAATACGGGCTTTTAAGTGTAAACATGCTGAATCTGTGAAATAGTCTAATGTACACTTCAGGTGTAAAAGTATTTAGATTTATACTGTCTATAGGTAGTCCTCAACTTACAACAGTTCATTTAGTGACTGTTCAAAGTTACAATGGCATTGAAAATGATTTATGGCCATTTTTCACACTTACGACCATTGCAGCATCCCCATGGTCACATGATCAAAATTCAGGTGCTTAGCAACTAACTGATATTTATGATGGTTGCAGTATCCTGGAGTCATGTGATCTCCTTTTGCAACCTTCTAACAAGCAAAGTCAATGGGAAAAACAGGTTCACTTAACGCCTGTGTTACTAACATAACAATACAGTGATTCACTTAACAGCTGTGGCAAGAAAGGTCGTAAAATGGAGCAAAACTCACTTAACAACTGTCTTGCTTAGAAACAGAAAATTTGACTTTATTGGGTCGTAACTCGAGGGCTACCTGTATTTACAGACTATATATTCTTCATTAACAATTGCTCATGCAATTGTTTAAGAAAAAAAATATTTTTTTACTGCGTCTTGTTTTTCAGGATGCAAATCCTATCAATCAAAATAAGCAATAATGTAGACAGTACATTTTTTAATGACCATAGTAGAAGTCATAGATTATAGTAGAAGTCACACATCATGTTGATAGCCCTGTGGAGCAAGTGTGGGATGGAGAGGAAGGAGTCTAGCTGTAGCAGCTTTGCCTGTCTTCCTCTAGGGCAGGGTTGTCAAAACTCCCAACCCACAGGCCGGATGTATCACCCGATGGCCATGCCCACGCCTGTTTAGCGAAGGGGGAAAAAGTCCCGATATGTCATGTGATGCTGCCGTGATGACATGAATTTGACACCCCTGCTCTAGGAATTCTGAAATGAAATGGAAGAGGGTTGGCTATGTCATTCTTCACTGTTGCAGAATTATTCTCCATCTTGTGTCCTCCTGGAATAAAAATTCCATAGTAAAACCAGAAGTCTGAATTGCTATATTTAGTCAGTACTGGAGGGAAGATGACAAAGTTTGTTCATTGGATAATTTAATATGTATTCATTATGATGAAATGAAGTGAAGAAGAAAGGGAGAACAAATGAGTCTTGGATTTTTTTATATAAAACAATGTAATGTAGTCATTTCTCTGGATTAACATTTACAACACTCTTTATTTTCCTTGCTCTAGGAATGGTTTGAGAATCACTACACCTGAAGAACAGTTTATTCTCATTTCATCAAGTCCACAAGAAAAGGTAGGACTTTTTTGCCTCTTCCCTCTATTCAGTTTATCAGATGCATGAATGACTTTTCCGTTTTCTAGCATGGCTTGCTTTCTAGAATCTGTTCTGTATTTTTTCTGTTCTATTCTTTGAAATTGGTATGAAGCACGTCTTTATGATCTATGCTTATTTCAAATCAACCTACCGTAACAAAAATCATTATATTGTGTAGATTTCCTCTAGAATCAGTGTACAGCCTAAATGTCTAAATGGAATATTTTTGGTAAATAGTTGATAAAATCAGGAGAGGTAACTGCTTAGCGTACAGGGATCTCACCTTTTTCAAAAAAAATTGAGGTGGGTTTCCCAATAGCTGATAGAGATGAAATTACATCTTCAGAGGGTCCTCACAACTTTTTTTAGTGGTGGTTAAAGACTAAACAACTGTGTTAAGCCTGTTGCATATTAAACATGTCCATTTTATCCTTTAATTTTTAAAACAAGGGGGCAGAAAGTATATTGTTGAACATTGACAATTTTAGTAGTGTGAACCAATGTACTTTCAGAACTGCTAACATTAAATAACCATATGTTGCCTATCTTTCAGCATTTATTTTAAAATGGTAATCCACAACTCGTAGCTGGACTGAGCTACCATATAGGCCAGCAACTTCACAAATGACATTACAGTTTGTTAATGGTTATACTTTAACTAATTTATTTAGAAAGAAATGTCCGTGATACCATTGTATACTGGACCTATGTAACTGGTAATGTTAAAATTCAATTCTGATTTTTAAAAGCAGTAAAAGTACTGGAATGTTTATACAGTATTCTACAATTCACCATTGTTATTATGTATGAATTCCATGACATCAGTAGATGTGTAATACCAATTCCAAGGAATTCCTGCAAGAGATGCCGAATGAGAGAAGGAAGAGGAATGTAGGCAGCAGAAAGCCTTTGACTGTTTTTCACTCTGTTTCAGGCTAAGTGGCTGAAATCTATAAGCCAAGCTATAGATCAGGCCTTAAAGGGGACATCTGATTTGCCTCCCTATGGTGGTAGTGGAAGCCTTCAGAGGCAGGAGCCTCCTATTTCAAGGAACGCAAGATATACCTTCTATAAAGACCCTCGGCTTAAGGATGCTATTTACAACGGTCGATGGCTTTCTGGGAAGCCACATGGCAGGTGAAACTGATTTTCCCCCCGATTATATGAGAAGTCATTTACCTAAATGTTTATAGTAAATCACGTGAAGAGGCTAACGTAAAAAGCTATATTTACGCTGAAATAGATGCAGTAATATATATATTGAAAGCTCCTTAGCCTACATTGTCATAACTGAGAATTAAAAGTTAATCTGGCATAGCCCAGTTGCTTTTGGAAGTTATAAAAATTCTGCATAAACTGTATTGTGATAATTCAAATATAGAACCAATATAATTAAAGTATTCCATATATTTCAGAGGAATCTTGAAGTGGGCAGATGGCAAGATGTATTCTGGCATGTTCAGAAATGGCATGGAGGATGGGTAGGTATAATAGACTAAGCCAAGGGAGGGGGCGGAAACCTGCTGTTCACAAATAAGCTTTTTTACAAAGTACTGTCAAATTGGGATTAGTAGGGCTGAAACAGGCTTAAACATTATTTGGAAGCAGGGGGTTGGACTCTGTAAACACAGCAATTCTTCTCTACTTGGTAGAGAAGCTCAACTTTTCAGACTTTCTCCAAAGCAGAAACGTTTTAGGAGAACACCTTAAAGCAGCGGAATTTTGTTTAAGCTCATGAGAAACTTCAATTGCCTATTGAATAGAAGAGAATACTATGCTTACATAAAATCCAAATTGTGTCTTCCAAACCATTCTTGAAGCATGCATGGTTTTACAAATCAATGTTTAGATGTATTGCAAAATGGTGTGATTTTTTTATATATATTGGCAGATATGGTGAATATAAAATACCAAATAAAACAATGAAGAAGAGTGACCATTATATTGGATTTTGGAAGGAAGGCAAAATGTGTGGACACGGTATCTACAGGTAATAGAGAACGACAGAGTGCATATATAGTGTGGTTATGTTTTGGACCAAGAATAGGAAAATCCAGGTTTTAATAATGTGCCTGCCAGTTCCACATTGTTTTAGCTAGGTGAGCAGGGAGTACCCAGACTTTCATACTGTTTTGATACAGAATTACTACCTGTAACAAAACAGACCATTTCCAGAAATATTTTCCTTATAATCTGTTTCCACATTCCTATCAAAATGGTATTGCCCACATAATAATCATTCATCTCTCTTTGTTAGAGAGAAGAAAAAAACCATGATGATGATGAAATATCTTGGAGAAAAATCCTCAGTTTCTTTGTAGTAAAGCAGACTTATTTTTCCTTCTAGGTATGCAACTGGGGAGGTTTACGAAGGAAGTTTCCAGGATAATATGCGTCATGGCCATGGCCTTCTACGCAGTGGGAAACTGACTTCTTCTTCACCTAGCATGTTCATTGGCCAATGGGTGATAGATAAGAAGGCTGGGTATGGAGTATTTGATGATATTACAAGGTAAATAGATCTGAATATTTGAATTGTTACATTAATAATATGGTACTACTATATTGTAACAGGAAAAAGAATTGCTAAGAAATATTTATTCTTAAGCAGAGAACCTAAATAATCCTCAAAATGAGATCTAATACTAGTTCTAATTCATTGAAATAAAATTTCAGTGGCATGATGACATTTAGTGTCCATTTAGACACCTAATAACCAGTCTTGTATTTAAGAGTGAGAAATCCACAAAAGTCTGTGCCTCCTAGTACAAGAGTTTAAATCTGAAAGGATGGTAATAGATTTTTGATGTGATCTTAGTAGTTCTTGAAACAATTGCTCAACTATAATAAGCTGTTACTTAAATTAGAATGTCACCTAATCCAATTGATCTCATTTTTCAGATTTCAGAGACAGTAATGTGTTTCTATATCTTTAGGGGAGAAAAATACATGGGGATGTGGCAAGATGATTTTTGTCAAGGCAATAGTGTTGTGGTCACGCAGTTTGGATTGTATTATGAAGGAGCCTTTAACAACAATAAAATGATGGTGAGTTTCATATAAATAAGTGTTGTATAATGGGGAACCATTTTTACCTATGGCCAATTTTGCTTTGCCCTTTAAAAGACAATATATGTATATATGATAATATTGCACTTATTTTTTAAAGATAGTATTTTACCGTCTTTCTCAGAAAATAAGACCGAGTCTTATTTTCTTTTAGACTTGAAAATAAGCACTTGGGCTTATTTTCAAGGTGGTC
>JANHFL010001101.1:139202-149960 GCA_032468155.1 Oxyrhabdium leporinum | reverse complement strand
CGTCCCTCCGAGACGATTTAGGTCGCTAAGACCCCCCTCCGAGCTGGATTCGAGACCCTCCATCGGAGACCCGACGGGGATCCCGTCTTGCTGCGATTAAGCCCCACCCATTCTCCCGGTCTTATTTTCTAAGAAACACGGTAGAAGGCTTGTTCTGTTGTTACCTTCAGAAACCAATAATTATTACAATTCCATACTATAAATCCATTTTAATTTTTCCCTAACTCAAATTTTAGAATTAAAATACCTATGGATGGTTTGGTAGTAAACCAGGTAGAAACCAATTTCTTTTGCATTTCTTAAACCCATGTGTTTCCGTGGTTTTACATGGAACAGTATTAAAATAAGACAACCTGATTCTCTGGTTTTCACTTCTTTTCCAACCTTTTGCATTTATAAGGTTTCTTAGTGGCCATTGTTCCTATCATAATGCAACTTTAACAGTCCAATAATAGCAATTAGCAGTAGCACTTAGAATTATATACTGCTTCACAGTGCTTTACAGCCCTCTCTGTACAGAATCAGCATATTGCCCCCAACAGTCTGGGTCCTCATTTTACTGACCTCAAAAGGATGGAAGGTTGGAAGGATGGAAGGTTGAGTCAACTTTGAGCCTGGTGAGATTACATCTGTCAAACTGCAGGCAGCCAGCAGGCAGCAAAACTAGCCTGCAATACTGCATTCTAACCACTGTGCCACCATAGCTCCTAAACTAGGAAAGGTTCCTTCTTAGATCTTTACTATATCCCATTTCTTCTGCAGGCTAAGCTTTTCTTATCTGACCATTATCTAGTCTGTATTTCTTTCTCCAAATGTCAATCTCATATATCATTACACATACAAATCTTGTAGAATTTGTACTAAGAAAATTGGGCTTGATTCCTGGACCATTCACGTTGCTTTGTATGAGGAGAGAGCCAGGCTTTTACATTATGTACCAAGTTTATAAGACTGTGACATTGCATAGTGGCAGCAACATCTTAACTTCATGTTTCTAGGTATATGAATGCCTTCATCAGTATATCAAGAGAAAACCAGTTTCATTCATATCTCGGGCACAAGAATTGATGCATGAGGTGAGATTGCTGAAGTTGAGATTAAGTGCAGTTTCCCTGATATCTAGTTTTTGCTTTCAATATTACAAGTTCCACAGAAATAAAATCACTTTGAGTCAATTTGATTCCTTCTAACTGCTTGGACTGCTCCTTGCAGTTTTCTTGGCAAAATTCTTTTTCAGAAATGGGTTGCCCTTTCCTACTTCTTAGAACTAAAATAAAGTTTACTGACCTAAGGTCCCCCAGTGGGCTTTGTGCCTAAGGTGGAACTAGAGCTCATGGTCTTCTGGTTTCTACCTGATGCCTTAACCAAATTATCCTTTATGTTTTACATGATTGTATTTTATAAACATCAATGTGGTATTTAAACAATAGGTTAAGTTATATATTTTCAAAATGAAGTATGCTTCTCTTGTTCCTAGGTAGTAGAGTTACTGCACAGAGGCCAACAATCTCCAGAAATGAAAGAGCTAAGACAACTTCTACAAGGTTTTCACTTCAAGGTGTGTAATGGCTCCTGAAATTCTTCAGCATGGAAGAGAAAGGTCTCCAGTAGAAGATCCTTTATTGTTAAGATGCATTGTTGAATGCTAAGTATTGGCACAGACTAGTGATTTAATCACTTTGAGATACATTAAGTGGTGCTGGGAGCCATGTTTCTCTCCATTCCTGAAGAATATTTTAGCAAAGTAATATCGAACTGGCTCCTTTTATTTGCTAGAGAAGAAACAGTTGCAGAAGGCTTATTTATCTTTCCTTTGCAAAACGAACCCTGAATTATTACTGACTTTTCCCATGAGCCTGGAGAGTTGAACCACAACACACCCTGTTCTTGTCATCTATGGAAACACTAGCCCCATCCATCAGCTAAAAGAAGCAGAGCCACAAATTGGGAGACTGATAAAATCCAATAGCCATTTTCAAAATAATCAATAGATGAAATCTGCCCCTCCCTCAGAAAAGAGACAAGTTTTCTCTCTTTTATATAGAAAGCATGCAAGAAAGAGAAGAAAAATCTTCCCACCCTACTTTGTGTAGTTGTAGTTGTTTTGTATCTGGAAGTTACAGTAGCTGCCAGAACTCTTGTACTATTGCTATAAAAGCCTTCCTCTAAATGAAACTTTTAATCAGAACTCCAAAGGATTTATTCTTAACCAATCCAGTTCAGGCTGCTTCCAAAAGCAAATTGCTTTAAAGCAAGAATTCCAGGAAGGAATATCAGCTCATCTGAATAGCATATCAGTGCTAGCTTATTGCTCAGGAGCTTCTTCTGGTTTTGATAAAGGAATCTCTGTTCTCTCCCCAACACTTCTGTGTCTTTCTGTTTTAACTTACAAATGCTGTCTCCCTTTTAAACTAAAAAAAAAGGTTAAATCATAGATTAGAATCTACAAGAAGGGAAAACATTTAGAATTTTAAATAGTATGTATTATCCTTCACCTGCATTTATGTCTATTTTGCATATTTAAATATACAAAAATCATCCAGAAAGTTTTTGGACAAAAGTTCAGCTTGCCACCTTCTTGCCAACCTACTTTTTTCCATATAAGAAGCTTTTCAGAAAGGAGAATCCATCATTTTTCCATCTGCCCTTTAAAATTAAATAGTTCTGTGCTTTCTACTTAATGTTTGAATGAGACTAAGTATGTTTTGAAAAAGATTTTTCAAGCTCCATATGATGCAGAAGTTGATTTAGAAGTGCCTATGAAGATCTATCATTTTCTGTTATAAAATGTGAGAGTCTCTTTTGAGGCTACCAAAATCTTTTAGCACAAGGATTTTTTTTTCTAACACAAATCCATTGTATTAACATTAGAAAAAGGATGCATTAAAGCTGGGAGATCTGGCTTCATATTCCAGTTCAAGTGGTCTAATGATATTTTAACTTTATAACTACACCACCCATCCACCCCCAAAAAACCCTCATTATTATTATTATTATTCGCTAAATGAACATACACAGAGAAATAAAAATCAAAAATAATTGTTAGGTTGAATTTATCTTGCAACTCTTACAGCCAAGCATCCCCATTACAAATGACCTAGCATTTATTTACCCTATCTCTGTGTTTAATCTTTCTCACAGGCCTTGTTATTAGCTCATGATACTGTGGCCCAGAAGGATTTTGAACCTATGCTTCCACCCCTGACAGAAAACCTCCCTGAAAATGAAGAGGCCATGAGGATTGTCTGTCTGGTGAAAAACAATCAACCTCTTGTAATGTTCAATTTAACTTTAGTTTTAATTATATTCATTTAGTTTGTTTGATGGGTTTCCCTTTGTAACATATCTTCCTACTCCTTCAGGGCAACTGGCCATATCTGAGTAGGGCAAGTTTACCACTCCACAGGGCAGTTCTTATCCCTTCCCCATTCCTTCCCCTCTTAGAATTTTTATTTTACTCATTTATGTTTGTTTTAAAATATGAAAAAGTATGGGACACAAGGATGATGCATTGTTGAATTCACAAGAAGAAAACATTTAAAAAGCAGTCTGCCCTGTTTGATGTTCAGTGTAACACTTTTTTGAGGAAAAGATAATTATGGCTGGCATTTTGTGCCACTTATCTGAGACTAAGGCACACTTAAGCAAACTTGCATAATGAACTAATTAATCAGATTACAGTAGAACCTCTGGTCACGACCATAATTTGTTCCATAATTTTGGTGATTTCTTCATCTTCTAATGTTTCATCTTCAGGAATTTCTGGGTCAGGGGTCGTATTTGATCGCCACCCGAGTATGTGTTCATAACCAGATTCAAACATTTTGTGAATTTTCTGGTTGGAACCCGATTTGGTTGTGGTCAGAAGCGTTCATGACCAGAGGTTCTACTGTATATCATTTGCTTATGTCACCTAAAGCAATCCTATTGGTTCCATGGAATAGGAAAAAAGAAAATTTATAGTAAACCAATCCCATACAGATAGTCCTTGCTTAATGACCAGTCTCTTAGTGACTGTTCAAGATTACAACAGACCCTTCAAAAGCTACTGATGATCCAGTTCCATAGTTCCAATAACTGCATACAATTGGGCAGTCACATGGCTGCATTTTGGGCACTTGGCAACTGGCTCACCTTTATGGCCAGTTTGAATGTTCCATGGTTATGTGACCAAGATTTATAACATTTTTGCCAGTTTTGGGATGGTTTCTGTCAAAAACACATATAGAATCTGTGGATTCATTTAACAACCATGGTGTTTGTTTAAGGGTTATTACATTTACATAACCATGGCAATTGCTTAACAATTGCCACAAAAAAACTGTAAAATCAGATCTAGTCACGTGGGTGCTTCAACTTACAATCTACAACAGGAATGTCAAACTTGCCGCCCACGGGTCAGATGCATCACACACTTGCCACGTCAAAGCCCTGTTTAGTGAAGGGGAAAAAAGTTGTGATACGTCACATGACATCGTCATGACGTGAGTTTGACACCCCTGATCTACAAGGATAACTTACAAGAAGTTATGATAGAAATTCTGGGCTCTGTTACAGTTATAAGTCAAAAACTACCTGTACTGAAATTAACATCAAAAATGACATTGATGGTTGACTAAAGTTCCAAGAGTCAAGTTTAACTTTATGGCACATGAATGCAGGGAGGTGCATGAAGTGGAAGCTATAATCTTAATATCTCTAACAGGGTGTAGACTTCCCGTATACCACTACTCACCAGGTATGTACCTTTTTATTCTTTTGTTTCTGTAGGAAGTAATTCTTCCATCTCTTCCTCCAGGGTGCCACCATTAAACGCCATGAGTTGACAAGTGATATTACAGTAGCAAGAGTAATCCATGGAGGTCTGGCAGATAAAAGTGGTAAGGTGAATTTAATGCATCTAAAAGTTAAGAAATCACTGGGAGGGCAGGGAATCAGTTTCAATTCGTGCTTTGGAAAGTTCTTTTTTTATTGTATATATTTTATTTGTAGTTTTCCTTTAACAACCAACATTTTTTGTGGACAGTGTAATGATTGGGTTAATATATTTTTCACGCAATGCTAACAGTAACAATACAATTACATATACAGAGTTTTTATCTCCCAACTTCTAACCTTGATATGCTCATTATAATTGTAATATATTCTTTTATGTATCAATATATTATACTATTTTCCCAATTTGTACTTATTTCTTTATTTTCCCATTTGTTGGGGTTTTTCTATATTTACTTCATTATCTTTAAACAATACTATTCTCCCTTTATGATTTTTTATCACGTTCTCCAAAAATATATATAAACATCAATAACATTTCTTCATACAATATACTTATTAACCCGTTAAGTCATTAATATTTTAATATTATAAATATCACTCAGTGTTCCACATTTTCAATATCTCAATTTTCTGTAAACACCAATATAATCAATTGTTTATATTTAAGATTTAATAAGTCCTGAAACTGTATCTCTAAGTCCCCTGAATTTATAATCCTTGAAAACTATATATTCAGTATACTTTTTGCACCCTGTTAATCATAATAATACATTTAAATATACCTAGTCCTAGTCTTCCACCTCCTAATCTCAATATATTTATGGTTGTAATAAATTCTATATATATCTAAATATGTGCTACTATTTTCCCAATTTAAACTTTCCACTTATTTCTATTGGTTTTTAATATAATTACTGTATTGCAAAATATTATGTCTCTATCCATCATCTCTCAGTCTTTTTAGAATTTCATCATTTATTGATTTTTTTGGGTGATTCTTTTATATTTCTCTCTTGGAATCCTATATGTCTTTCTAGCATTTTTACATAAACTGATTGTTCCCTCTGCCTTACCCTTTATCCCCTTCTGCTGTATCTTTTGAATATCCATCCATAACCCTTGCATTATTTTTGGAAAGTCTTCCTTTTTTCCCTCTATTCTATTGTAAGCTTTTAAGGGATTATCTAATTGATTTTTTAGCATTTATTGTTACTGTCTTTTCAGTGTTTTTATCTGCATGTAACTTACTTTTATCTTCTTGTAATTTATTTTGCTTTGTCTCCTCCACCACTCCTTCTAATTTCTCATCTATCTTCTGTGTATTATATTCATCCTTTCCCACTGTTGAGGGCCTTCTACTTTCATATCTTTATCTTTAAATATTCCCATCAACTCCCTATAATTCTTTGTCACCATTTCTAACATTTCCTCATAAAATTGTATTGTCTCCTGCTGGATCATTTTGTACCAAGTTAATATACTTCTAATATTCCAATATCCCAATATCTAAAAACTAAAAAAAATAATCAATTATTAATAAAATTTAGTCAATCTCAGAATTATTCCTCCAAGTTCTCTAAATTTCTAGTCCTTAAATGCTATAAGTTTGTGCTTTTCAGTCTTTATAGTTTCCAGTTTACACTTCCCAATTGTCCAGATTTTAAAGTCTTATTTATCTTTTCTTTCTACTGCTTTTCTTCTTTTGCTTCATGGAATAATCTGTCATGTGATGTTAATAACCCAAATCCAACTTAGCCCACCAGGTTTCTTCAGATCTTTCAAATCCACTTTTCAATGCACAGTGCCAATAAAATTTTAGTGTTTACTTTAGTTTGCCTTATGAATCTTCAAAAAGCTCAGTAAATATTTCCCAGCATCCAAACTGCCTACTAATATAAAGTCAAGGTCAAGTAGCCCTCCAGGTGTTGTTTACTTTCTCTCCTTTCATCACTTTCCTTTCACACATTGCAGTAATCTTCCTCCTCCAGTAGATGGCTTCCCTGCTCCCAATTCCAGCATTCAACAGAGTATAAAAGTATAAAAGTCAAAAACAGCAGATTTTCAGGGGGGTTAGAAATAGAATTTAGAAAAGCAATTTCTCCCAATAATCACTTTTCACAATGTTAATAAAGCTTTTCCAGGCTTTCTATATTTTAAATCATCCTTTAGGCATTTCTTTTACTTCTAAGTCTTTAATCTTTAATCTTCCTCTTTAGTTTTTAGTCTTTGATCTTTCTCCATAAATCCAATCACCGCTTTCTTAATGTTTGGAGGTCCTTTTGGAACTTTTTACTTGGGTTAAATCTCTAAGGTAACAGTTGGAAGTTATCTCACCCAATTTCACCGCTCTGTCCATACACCACTCCAGCACAAGATCTTAGTGTCCCAGTTGTCCCAGCTTGTAACAGACCAAAATGCCTATCGTCCCTGCTACCATTTGGGGGAGCTTTCTTTGGATCAAGGAAATTGCTGTTTCCTTGTGATCAACGAAGCACCTCTCCTTTCTTCACCACCCCTCCAGGGCGGATTAATGGAGCCCGGAGGAGCTCCGCTATTTTCCAGCCGTTTTCACCGCAACGTCAACCAGAAGTTCCTTGTGCTTTGGAAAGTTCTGTACAGGTTCCTGAATGTTCTGAATATGTTTCTTAGTAAATCTTAATGAAGGTATTCTAAATTGTTTTATTATGATTAACTTCCTTCTGCGTATCCCATATTTGCTTTTAGGAGGCAGGGGTTGGGAGATAGTATAAAAGGCTTGGAAGCACTTCTATTGGAGATCTTGTTCCACAGACAGGGAGATGCATTAGGCCAACTGTAGCAGTCAGTTTGTTGTGCTCATCACATTCAGGAGAAACCCACTCCAAACATCACATGATCTCCTGTCAGCTGCCTCCATGAAACCAAACGCAGAGGGGAAGCTATTGAGCTAAAATCTGCTCTTCCTCCTTAAGATAACCCTGGCTGAAATGAGATTAGGATAATCAGATGCATAACTGTCTGTAATGAATTGTTTTAAATTTTGCGGGGAGGAATAAACTCTAGGTGTTCCTTAGAAATCCAGACTATTTTTCTTATCCAGTTATCTGACCAACTGCTTAATGTCATTACTTTTTTTGTAGGGTTGTTATATGCTGGAGACAAACTTGTAGAAGTGAATGGAATCCCAGTGGAGGGCCTAGAACCAGAGCAAGTCATACACATTCTGGTAATCACAAACAGCCTTCTACGCTTTAAATACCACTTAATGACAACATGTGATCAATGTAAAACTGCATGCTTGGAAGATAAAGTCATCCTCCAAAGTTATGATTTAAATGGCCTGAAGAAAAAAGCTATAAAGAGGGGATGAGCATTTTCTACCATTGTTCATAGACCCTCTCACTACTGTGCAATGTAGTGTCCACAGGTTTGTCAGTCCTATTTTCCTTCCTGCAGACTTTTGTTTTGAGTGTGTGAAAGAGTAAGGAGGCAAATATTCATATTTCTATTTTTGTAGGAAATGCTTCGTTTTAATTTCAAGGTATGTGTGAATATTGTTCCCATCACCATCACTTTTCCCTGCTGCTTCTGTCTGTTGCTTGCATGTTAATTGGGAGGAAAGAAAACCCTTGTGGCAGTTCCCAAGCAATCAGAAGTAGGGACTGTGCAATCTAATTCCTTCCTCAATTGCGACTAACAGCTGCTGTTTTGTTTTTTAAATTCATTTCCTTATTTTTGCACAATTTGATAGCTAAAATTTACAGATGGACAGGCATATTCATATACTACATAGGTAGTCCTTCACTTACAACAGTTCATTTAGTGACTGTTTTAAGTTGCAATGGCACTGAAAAAAGTGACTTATGACCATTTTCTACACTTACAACCACTGCAACATTCCCATGGTCCCGTGATCATAATTCAAACACTTGGCAACTGATTTATGACTGTTACAGTGTCCTGAGTTTATGTGATCACCTTGTGATCTTCTGACAAGCAAAGTCAATGGGGAAGCCAGATTCACTTAACAACTGTGGCAAGAAAGATCGTAAAATGGGGTAAAACTCGTTTAACAACTGTTTTATTTAGCAAAGGAAATATCATTGAGGATTTTATCTTTCCTGTCAAAAGGGATATCTACTCATATAATTATAAATGTATTGATGATCAAATTAAGTTTGCAACGAAAGTAGCCAAGGTGCATTAGATACTGTTTTTCTGAATTATTGCAGGCTCTATCACAAAGCACCATCATGTTCAAGTTGATTCCAGGTTCTGATCAAATCATCAGCAATCAAACAACAGTAAGATGCAGTTCATGGATACATTTCCTTTGCTTCAAATGGTTAATAGAAGAATCCCTCAGAGTTAGCATTTAGTTAGTATTAAGTTTCTTCATGGGGAAAACTTTTGACTTTATTTCCATAGTGATCAGATGCTACAGGCAAGATGTTAGGACCCCTATTCCACAACAGCTAGTAATAATTGGCACGTACCTTGAAGGACCAATAAAATACCAATAAAGGAGAATATTTGTAGCTGAGGGTTGAAATGAGGGATCCTTGGTACTTTCTGAGCTTGGCTGTCTTTTTCTTGCAGATGTTTCATTACATAAACTAGGTAAGATCATCAGTGGTAGTGCTAGGATCAATATGAACCACTCCACCAAATTATTGAGATAGATCAGACAGGAATAAGAAGAGAAAAAATAATTTTCCATCACTGCTTAGCCAAAATTCTCCTCAGAAATAATTGTCTTGCCTATACTGTAGATTGAAATTTATTTTTACTGTGCAGCTTCTTGTTTGCCTAACCCACTGATCTCCAAGATCCTTTTATGCTCTTATTACTGTTTATGAATTAATATCTATTGCCATATTTTGACTGCAGTTGTATCTTGGCTTTTTAAAGCTGACCTTTTATTGTTTGCAATTATTAAACTTTTACAAATGTATTTCCTTGTCTTTAGAGTGTAACTTCTGTGATAAAAATAAATTTTCGATGTTGTCCTTCCAGCTCTATGTGCGTGCAATGAGGGATTACTGCCCTCATCAGGACCCTCTCATTCCATGTGTTGATGCGGGACTGCCATTTAAAAAAGGAGAGATTCTTCAGATTGTGGATCAAAAGGACATCCTGTGGTGGCAGGCAAGGAAAGTCTCCAACCTCAAAGCTTGTGCTGGACTCATCCCTTCCAATCACCTTATGAAGAGGTATGGAAAATGGGGATGTATTTATTTTTGCTAATGAGTAACTTATGGGGAGCCAACTTATTCAAGATGTCTCTATTAGCATACAGAAAATCATTGTTAGCATCTGATGCAGTTAAAATAGATCAAAATTAGAGGCAGGTTTTCTACACCATACATTGCTGAATAAAAATAGAAAATATCTATTTTCCCATGCAGAAAAAGGGTGAAAATAAGCAATCCCGGTGAATTAACTAAATAATGGTGAATTCCTCTTACATGGCTGTGGGCAAAATCTAAAACCCCTTTGCAACAGTGGTCCTCTTCTTCCTATATATAATTCCTTCATAACCCAATGATAAACAATTAATCCTATTCACCATTAATAGTAGCGGAGTACATCTATTATTTGACTCAAATAACCTGGGAAAACAGCCATGTCTTCAATGCCTTATGAAAGGCCAACAGGATTGAGCCATCCAAATCTCCAGGTAGGTGTTGGTCCACAGGGCCAGTGCTGTCACTGGGAAGGGATCAAGTCTAAATTTAGGGTAAGACCAAGTGGCACAGGCTTAGGGTGCCAAATGTTAGGGGGCACCATATTTCCTTCCAAATCAATGTAAAAATGCTAAAATTTGCATCAGTGAGTAGTGGCACCATCAATCAATGAGCCTTAGGGCTGTCATCAGAGATGAAATCTAGCTGGATCGCACCGGTTCACATGAACCGGTAGGGAAAATGTTGATTGGTTCGCAGAACTGGCAAATACCTCTGGCTGGCCCCGCCCCTGCCTGCCTGCTCACCACTGGCC
>JANHFL010001101.1:125838-137504 GCA_032468155.1 Oxyrhabdium leporinum | reverse complement strand
AGCTAAGGGAGACTCAGGACAGATTTGCAACTCGGGGGGGGGGGGTACATCCCGCAGGAAGAGAGCGGGGAAACTGTCCGTGGGAATTGGATGACTTAGTTTCTGCCTTTTATGGTTTTAGCCGTTCCGCCCAAATCGAGAAGCTGTTCTTCATTAATGAAACCCTGGGAAAGTAGAAGGATCGGACTGAGTCGCATGACACGCCGCTTTTTCTTCAATGCGATGAAACGTCTACGGGCGAGACGCGAGTCAGCCGCCTGGTTGCTTCAGTGTGTCGTCCAGTCCACGCTGCGGTCCTTGGTGTTCTCCGAGTTTAGGACCAACTTCCAAGAGCACCAGGGACCCCACAGTTCAACTCTCGACTGCAAATGTTCTCTTCTATCGAAATCCACGCTGACTTAACTTGCCCATAGGTTATAGGACAAAAGCCTGGCTGGAGTTATTTCTCTACGAATACGCGCACAGACACCTTTTTAAAATATTTAGTTTGTCCTTCCCTATCATGAACAGAAGTGGGATGCTCACTTCTATTTTTATTTAAGTTCTACACTACTCACTTTATTAAAAGTACAAGTCCTCTTATTTTCCTTTTTTCTTACAATGTACGGTTTAATTCAGAGTTTAGGACAAATATTTGTAAGTTGAAGTAAGTTTCTTCTTTTTTATAATGGCTGTTTTTTAAGCCAGAAATGTTTCAGAAGCTTTGTAGATACCTTTGGTATATCCAATTGGGTAAAGTTTGTCTTTTTGTTTACTACTACCGGTAATACTGAAATCCTTCAAAACCTTACCCAAACTCCTTTGTGTAGTTGATTTCCTGTTATAATAGTTTTACAATTCCTTTAGGCAATAAGACATCCAATCTTGCCATTAGTAATATTCCTATCCTTCTCATTAAGTTTAATATTCAAAATAATTAAACTATCCATTACAACTTTGCGTTCTATAATTTCATTACACGTGCTGTCCATCTTATCAAGAAATGTAGTTAACAAGGTTGGCAGTGCAATGTTCAAACACCTGTTACATGGATTTCCATTTCGTTCTTATTTTCTAGCGCCCTCTGGTGTCAATCTTCAAGGGCCCCTTATAAAAGCACTGCAAACAATCACCGTTTTCCGGTGGAAAATTATTCTAATTAATTTAAAGCTATAATTTCAAATCCTTCCGGACTCTTCCAGATTCTACTGTCAACTTTCCAAAATCCACATTCTAAGCACCCTTATGCTGCATATCCAAAAAATATACATTTCCGAAACTTAAATTCAAATTTGCACCATCTTCCTCTAAAGACTCACCTAACGAATACAACAAAACCCTGCCAATCTGAAGGGTCTTTATTTCTCCAGTACAATAAAAAAATAATCCAAAAATTGATTAAGAAATGAAGAGTCAGTCATGCTTAAATGTCAATAAGACTGCTTTATCAGTGTGCACGATGGAATTCCAGCTTCTAGCCTCTCAATTCAGAGGGCATCTGCAAAACAGGCAGTTGCTGTGGTTACTCACAAGGAGCAGCTGTCCAGATTGTCACAACCATAGGTAATCTCAGTGATCTCTCCTACCTCTGGATAGATGATGCAGGCCTGGATCCAGCATCTAGCTACAATTCTTGCAAAAGCAGTCTCATACAAACATGATGCCATGGTGCGCACAAGAAGTCTCCAAATTTGTTCCTTTCTTCATGTCTTCATTTGCACTTCACATCAATGCTAAAAAAAAACCCTGGCAATTTCAAGATTTTCCCTTTGAACACAGTACAGACCAGATCTCATTCCCAGTCTTTGATTTAAACAAATATACTTAAATTAACTATTGTAGTATTTTTTTTCTCTTTAAGTTGACAGCAATGGTGAATAAACTTCCTTACATCCACCCTTCTTTTGGAGAAGTCTGCTCATGTGGCCAGACAAGCCTTGTTCACTCAAGAGATTGCTGGGGAGATCTGGTTCAAGTGGTTTAATAAAAATGCAGTTAAAAAGATACAGGCCATCATTGAGGAGACAGACAGACAGACAAACAGACACACACACACACCAGGAACAGGAAGTGCCTCACAGGAGCAGATAGAGGTAAATCCTAGAGAGGCAAGAAATGCATCACATAACAATAGAGATAAATGCTAGAGAGGGGTAAAGCTGCATACAAGGCATAACACCTATAACACCCACTGCACTGCAAGGAGGCATCAATCATCTTCTTTAACCATGGGGCTACTGTAATCACATCCAGGCTCATGTATTCAATCAACTGTTCCAGTTCTTACTTCAACATTTTGGTGAAAGTGCAAAAAATGCAAGGAGGGCAGAGTAGTTAATATGTTTTGCTCCTTTCAATGTTGGAATTTTCAAATGGGCATTCCGATGATCCTCATTCTGTTCTTGATCTTTTCCATGAAACAGTTCTCCACTTATATTCCAACTGACTACAGTATACTGTAATCTTTAATAAAAAGAAAATCAGTATAGAATGTTGTACATCATGGTACTCTATGAAATAGTAGATAAAATACGATTTAAAAAGTCATGGGGTAGGTAAGTTATTGTTTCTATCTTTATATGAGTTCTCTGAAAATTATGAGAGGCTGACATATATTTCCTTTCCCTTGTCTACAACATACTAGAAGATGACATGCAGATTGATGAGAAGTGTGTAGAAACAGGTAATCACTTCTAGTTTGGATGCATGGAAACTATGTATTTCATTACTGCAAGTTTAAATTGGTCAAAGTCCCTATATGTGTAACCCAAAGGCCAAAAAGAATATCCATTTGTAAGAAACATTGAACAAAATGACCTCTAGTAACAATGAAAAATGTTAAAATTATGTGTATGTTGAGAGAGCTATAATCAGAGCCACAAGTCCAGTTGTATCAACTGTTGCTTCAGCGAGAGAAAATCATCAGTGTAGAAATCTGCATTTGTGTAGCCTGGTTATGCAGTTCCTTCCTTAGACACATTTGATGCTGAATTTAGAGAGCTCACTATTTGCCACATTTTGACCTAATTCATGAGGCCATGTCCTGCAGTTTTTCTTCTGGCTTTTTTGATCATGAACATGATTTGTGGTTTTTATCTTTGTAATTTTGAACAATTTTATTGCTTAGTGTTAGGATTTTTTAATGAAAAGGCTAAAATAAGATATAAATAAAAACATTAAAATCTGGCGTTGTAATTTTGAATTACTTTTGTAACAGTTGCACAAAGAATGCTCTTGAGCTAATAATAAAGTCATTTTTGTAAATACAGTCCTATTTTTCATGTTGCAATAAAAATTTGAAATAAGAAATGTGGAGGAAGTGAATTACGTCTCCCCTTATACCAGATGCCTCTCCCATCATCTAGTTTGGAACTCATTCCATAGCACAAATGCTTTTAAATAAACACCAAAATCAATCATGGATTTGCCCCATGGATGTGTAATTTGATTTTACAAAAAGAGATTACAAGAGGATCTCATTGTACATTCCTATTGATGCCCCAATGAGAAATTGTTTCTGATGTGTTGAGTTGTGATTATGTTTTACAAAGGTAGCACTAAGATAAAATTCATTTGCTATTTTTGCTCCGTGGATGACCTTAAAAGACGAGGAGACTTTTGAGTCTGGTAAGTTCCTGCAATGTCCTTTGCTAATGATAAGAATCTCAGAATTATGTAACATAGGGATTAAATAAATGCTCCATTTTTGTGCCTGTATGATAGGTGTGTGTTTATGATAGATATTTTCTCAGCCTGTCTGGGTATTTTTATAACCAGGTCAAGAAAATGTGAAACAAATTGGCTTCTTTTTCCCAGATAATCATTCAAATTTGAATTACAATAAAAATTGTAATGCTATGCAAGAGACAGAGAAGACATCTGGAAGCTAATGAGATTACATTGCATAAGCGTAATTGAGCAGCTAATCTACTTTATTATTCTTGATGATGAAGGAGTATGTCAGAGTTCAGCACTCAAACACGATTATATCCAAGTAAGAATTTATTAGAGAAACCAAGTTGGCACATCTGGGAAAAACCTGAATCTGAAGCTCCAGGGTTTTTCCCGCTCAAAAGAAATTCAAGGATCCACCTCCCGGCCATACTCAAAGGTCACATGCCCCAATCTTCTTTCAGCTCCAACTTATGCTCTCCTCCTGGCACTCCTCTTCCAGGTGCAGGCTGATGTGTCCTTGACTCTCTTGGGAAGAATTTTGTTGTGTCTACTATCCCCATTAAGCCTATGTGAAACTCCTCCTTCCAGTTTTGCCAGGCACTAGATGTGGCAGCTGCAGAGGCCTTTACAATTATGTTGAAGCACTTAGAGGTTTATCTGTGTCCTCAGGATCACCTGAGCAGTGCTCCTGGTTCCTCTTCTACTACTCGGGTGGCCCTGAGGACCCTTAAAAAAGAATGCAAATGTCCAGCTGTCTGCAAGGAATATCAATCCTTCCATTCTCCACCATCCGGTCAGAGCTGAAGAAGCTTCTCGGATGAGAAACAAAACATCTTCAAAAGATTTTAAAAAAAACACAAGGAAGTCCAGTTGCCTCCTGAAAAAAAAACAGCTTTGGGACAACCATGACTTGGAGGACTGAGATTTTCCACAGACCTGCATGCATGGTCTTCTTAAAATAAGGGAGCATTCTTCTGAATCCCTCAGACCTGGTACCATTTCATATTGTCAGTGGCAACTCACACGAATGCCTTATGGTTAGCAGGAAAGGCACCTGTTCTCAGTGAAAGATTTGGAATAAACTTTTTTTCTTTTCTTTTTCAATTCAATTGGGGATTTAAGAGAGGCCCAGCATAATTGCTTCGTTGACACCTAACGTTTAGCCCTGGTGTTTTTTAAATGCGTGGTATAGGCGACTCATACTACACACCAAGTGTAGGCAACTGATTTGACAGCGTGCGGATCTTACGCTCTAGCTGTGTCAGTTGTGTTGACAGGCCAGCCAATGAGCAGAATAATCTTTGCTGGGCCTAGGTTTTACGCGTAGCCCTCTTAAGGTTAATATGTAGCACATCGAGCATGTTATAATTGAACTGTGGGGAAACAAATTAAAATTATAATGAACTTGGTTCCCTTTGGAAGTAAAATTAGGTACATCATTACCAGCACTGGTAGAGTTCTTGATATTATGGTCTAATCAGCGCTTAATAGCCCACTCTCTGTGGCTCTAATTTCACATAATTAATGTGCATGAAAAATAAAACCCTTTAAAAGGCTTTCCACTTCTTTACTCCACGCTGGAGAGAGTAGGGACAATAAACACAGATGACGTTTAATTCCTCTGGAGTCTGGATTGTGTCGTGTGGTCTCAAAACCGACGGAGACCTCTTCACAATTGGCAGAAATCCCACTTTGGCTGCAGAACGAGGTAGAATTTAAATAGTCACCATGCGTAGCCAATGCCTGATTTTTATCTACATTGGTGAACAAATCCTATAATCCTGTAGATACGGCTTGCATTGGCAACTGGATCCCACAGTTTTAAGGGGTGTCGTTTCTTTTTATTATGGTTCAAAACCAGACCTTAAAAGGAGAGGGGAAAAAAAAAAAGAAATATTCAGACAAGGTAGTTTTAGATTAGAGAACTGCACGGCAAAGATAATAAAACACGCATGGGGATTTCTGAATTCGGATTCAGGCTCTTGCTATTCTTGGTTTTTTTAAAAACAAACAAACATCGTAATGGTTTATTACACAGTCAGCCAGATGTTTAGATTGCATTTGGCATTGTTATCCACCTATCAAGATCCTATTCTCAAGGTCCTGGGATAGGCCTAGGTTGTTTCATGAAGTTAAAGGTATTGTTGCAGGATGTGATGACATGTGATGGCATGGCACAGAGATAACACAGACATCTGGCAATTCAAACCATCCTTTTATTGCTCCAAATTTCCCCCAACGCTCCTGCCTTTCTGGCCAGTCCCAGAGCAAAGTGATGATAATACACCCCCCCCCACACACACACACATACCTCAAGCAGCCTCTGGCTGCAAATAGTCCAGCCCAACACTGTGAACATCACAACTGCACAGCAATAAATCCAGCAGGGAGTTCAGGAAGCAAAGGATCCAGGTAATTAGTCCAGAATGCCAGAAAGAATGCAATACACCCAAGGAAGTTCAAATGTCAGCACTCAACACTCCAGGAATTCAGTGTTTGTTCCCCACAGATGCCCCTCCCCACAGCGTCTCCTTAAGTCTCACTCCCCAGGTGTGCCTTGTGAAGAGGGGCGGGGCGCTCTCCTCCCAAGTAGTTGGGTCAGCCTGCACTGTTCCTGCCTTCTCTCCACTCTCCGTGCTCAAGGATCAGGAGGGGATGGTCCTTGCTCATCGCCTGAGCTCTGTCTCTCATGTTCACTGCTTAGCCTCTCTTGGTCATCCTGCCCTGTTCCTCCCTGCCTAGAACCCGTCCTAATCCTGAAAGGCCCTGGCCTTTCCCATTTTCTTCCGAAGCCAATGAAGCCGACCCCCTCAGTCTCTGTCGGTTCCAGTTCCAGCTTGTCTTCCCCTGTAGTTTCAGCCTCCGATGAGAGCATGACACAGGATGTAAGCTTGAGTTCCAAGGACAGCTGCCTTTGGCAATTGACCGATGTGGATTTTGTCAATGCCGATGGTGTTCAAGGTGCGCTCCAGTTGTTTTGGGGTTTCACCCAAGCCATCCATTATTAGTGGTAGTATCTTTGCTTTTGTGTGTGTGTGTGTGTGTGTGTCATTCTATTATTATTATTACTCCATTTTCTTCTGGCTCTGTGAAATAAGTGGACTGAAATATATTGATTGGAAGGTGATACAACAAAGGAAATTGAATGGCTTGTTAAATGCGGCTGGCAGGCATTTGGCAAACTAACCATAATTTTCAAGAACAACCTCCCCCTATGCCTGAAGAGAAAATTTTCGATCAGTATGTGCTACCTGCTCTAACCTATGCTGGCGAAACATGGACAATTGATACAAAAGTTATGAGTGGCGCAAAGAGCCATGGAAAGATAGGTGCTGGGCATCATCCGACAAGATAGAAGCACCTGCACATGGACTGGAGAACACACTAATTGTATTGGAGAGTACAATTGTCTAATTGTCAAGAGAGTAAAAGAATTGAAGGGCCCTTAGTGCTCTCCCAGCTTGCCTGTTTTCTTGCAGACGTTTCATTATCCTAACTAGGTAACATCATCAGTGCTAGTAAAGAGTGCTGTTTGCTGTCGGTTTATATTCTGGTGACTTGCCTGTCGGTGTGGGTGGGCACCTCTCCACCAGTAATCAGCACCCAGATCAGCATAGATTAACTCCGAGGTTAACTTCAGGCCAACAATCAAGTAAGCAACACCCCAATCAAGAAACTGCTAAAGAGCCATCAGCAAACAGCCCAGCCAAAGAATCTCTTAAGACCTCATCCACCCACACAGACAGGCAAGACACCAGAATGTAAACGGACAGCAAACAGCACTCCTTACTAGCACTGATGAGGTTACCTAGTTAGGTAATGTAACGTCTACAAGAAAACAAGCAAGCTCGGAGAGCACCAAGGAACCCTGCGATGGAATTTAGCTTTGATATCAGTCCTTGAGCTTAAATTTAAAAAATGCTTCGTTGTTTGTTTATCTAAACTAAAAGACAGGAGAGAGAGAGAGAGAGACAGACAGACAGACAGACAGACAGAGAGAGAGAGATACAGACAGAGAGGAGAGGTAGAGAGACAGACAGATAGATAGACAGACAGACACAGACAGACAGAGAGACAGAGACAGAGACAGACAGACAGAGAGACAGAGACAGACAGACAGAGAGACACACAGAGAGAGAGACACACACAGAGAGAGACAAACAGACAGACAGACAGACAGACAGACAGACAGAGACAGACACACAGAGAGAGAGACTATATTGAGAGTATTGTGAGTATATTTGGCTGTGGCTCATAAATACAGTTATTTCCCCACTGTTAGTCTCAAATATCTAAGCTTATATTCAGTTTTTATACAAATGACAATTCTAAAGGAAGGGAGGGAGGGAAGGAGAGAGAGAGAGAGAGAGAGAGATTATGATGCCCTATTATAGAATTTTATGCTTGGTGTGTTAACAAGGCTGATTCATCAATCATTCCACTCAATACTTAAGACGCTAGCAACATAGTTAATTTCATGATCAAACAGAGAATTAGTATCTGAGGTTTGGCCTCGCAGAGCATTTAACGTCTCAGATGCCTCTGGAGAGTGGGAGGTGGGTTTTTTTTTTCTCTAGCAAGAAGTTAAAGGGTGAGACAATGGAATTGCTTTTGACTCTTGTGAATCGCGAACAAGATGGGAAAAAATGAAAGCTGGGGCTACTTACAACCAAAGATAAGTGTCTCGGCTACACGTACTGTAACATTTTAATTATATCCTCCACTTTTCCCTGGGGTCTGTGCCTTGCGTGAGGGTGGCACCTTTGTGGTGGTAATAATTCTTCAGCTAATTGAAGACCAGCTGCTTTGCAGAAAATTTTTCAAAGGACAGATCCAGAGGCACTCCGAGTGTCTCAATTGCCTCCTGTCACTCGGGCTGGACGGTTCAGTTTTGTCTCACTTTTGTCGTCGAGGCGTTTTCGTGGCTTTTCTTCTGAGCCCTCTAAAACATAAGACAATCTCACACCCTCGGATTGGCGTCGTATGATAAGTGACGCTTGAGGGCGGCCATCTTTGATGGTGAGTGTTGCTGTTGAAGTCAGCTCTCAGCTGGTTGTCAAATTGTGGAGTGGAATACACATCGCCACGATATCTTTTCTGCTCTTCCCACTGGGAAAAAAAGGAAAGTAAATAGCCATGCCTATTATCTCTAGCTCTGTGGGAGTGAGTAGGTTGATGGAGCTAATTGTCCATTAATCCTTGAGTAACTCTAGACTGGGCTTGCCTTAATAGCTATTTGCTGTCTATGGCTTGAAGGGTAGCTGCACATCTGTAAAAACCTTTGTGCGCAAGAGATCCCAAATTGGATTAGGAATTTTGTTCTGTCCTCACTACACGTTAGTCTGTGTGCAGCTTGACATGCAGCTAAACCCACCTATCCTCCAATAAAACAGACCGTGTGCGTAGATGTGAATGCTTTATTGAAAGAACAGGATATGGTGAAACTGGGGAAAATAGGGATACATACAATGAGAACCAAATACAAGACAGGCAGTACTGAGTTACTGCTGAACATAACAATCAATAAATACAAGCAATTTAAATCTCACCAGCGATGCTCTGCGTGTGGGATGTGGGTTTGTCCTTGGATGACCATGTGCCACAGATTAAGATGGATTCTTCTTTCTGCTTCTGCCTTCTCCAAATGTTAAAGGAAATGGAGTATGGCTTCCCAGAGTGCACCTGGTTTGAGAGTGTGGGCTGATGGGTAAAATGACTTGGATCAGCTTCAAAACAATATACTTGGGGCATATTTGTCTCTCCAGTCACTAGATGGTTCTAGAGGGCAACAACAGTATGTAAAGTTATATGGTGTGGCATCACATCTCCTAAGGCTGGCTGGGGAATTCTGGGAGTTGAAGTCCAGGTTGGAATCCCCCTGCCTGCCCCTCTGAAGCCCCCAAGGAGGCTCCCAGAGACCTTGCTTATTTTTTCCTGTGGGGTGGCAAGTTGCTAGCTTGCAAATAAGATCTTGGACTGTAGATGCCATTCAGGGTCATCAAACCTCCAGCCAACTTTACAAGTCCTCCAGGATCAGATCTCCGATTTAAAGGAAAGATTGGACAGCTATTTGTCAGGGATGGACTAAGGTCTTCTCCCTTGGGCAGGAGATTGGAAAAGAAGACCTCCAAGGCTCCTTCCACCCTTGTGACTGTGTGATTCTGGAGATGACACACTGGTTAAATAAAGAGAGCTGCCAGGGAATTTAGGCTGATCCAGCCATTAGGGGGCAGGCCACACTTTCCAATGAATGGGACTTTCCAGTTGATAGCTCGATGACAGCTTAAAGGTGTAAAACGATGAAGCATATAAAATAATTGAGTCCTTCAAATAGGGAAAGTCCCTTTTAAATCCTAGAGGGAGCCAAAGCAGAAGCTATAACTTCTATAGGAATAGAATCCCATTGATATGAAAAAGGCTCAAATAATGTTTTAAACACCAAGTCGATCAAGAATTAAATCAAACTATATAGAAACAAGCCATTGAAAGTAAGAACTGATTAAATTAGGCAGCAGTCCCTCTAAACTTCTCCTCTTTTGGATGACTTCCCGGTGAAAGTGACAAATAAGTCACAGGGAACTTCTGACAGGATTAGGAGGGCTTTGAAGACCTGCTATGAGCACTCTTGTAGTTAGTTCTCGACTTACAACCTCAATTGACACTGAAATTTCCATTGCTAAGCAAGACAGTTGTTGTTTTCTGTTTGATGAGCTTTCTTGTCACCGCTGTTAAGTGAATCACTGTGGCCATTAAGTGAGTAACATGGTTGTTTAATGAATCCGGCTTCCCCGGAGTGCCGGAAGGTCACAAAAGAGGAACGTTGCCACCATCATAAAACGTGCCAAGTGTCCAAATGTTGATCGCGTGACTGTGGAGATGCTGCTACGGTCATAAGTGTGAAAAACGGTCGTAAGTCAGGTTTTTTCAGGGCAGTTGTACCTTCAAATGGACACTAAACAAACGGTCGTAAGTCGAGAGCTACCTGTATTAAAGATGACAAGTGTAATCTTGTATCAAAACTGGCAAAGGTAATCTACCAAGTGTGAAGATGAACCTTGTGGAAAAAATGACATGGACTGAAGTGTTATAAATAACCAAGTGATAACCAACTGTGAGGGGGATCTTGGAGTCTTAGTGGACAACCAATTAAATAGGAGCCAGCAAAGACTCCAGCAAAACACAAGGGTCAAGAGAGGCTGTTCTGATTCAAGATGATTTGAATCAGATCTGATTTGGTCACCGCGATGTAAAACAGATGTTGAGACTCTGGAAAGAGTGCAGAGAAGAGCAACCAAGATGATTAGGGGACTGGAGGCTAAAACATACGAAAGAACGGTTGCAGGAACTGGGTAGGTCTACTTTGATGAAAAGAAGGACAAGGGGTGAGATGATAGCAATCTTTCAATATCTCAGGGGCTGCCCCAAAGAAGAGGGAGTCAAGCTATTCTAGCACCTGAAGGCAGGACAAGAAGCAACGGATGGAAACTCATCAAGGAGAGAAGCAACCTGGAATTAAGGAGAGGCTTCCTAACAGCGAGGACAATTGACCAGTGGAACAGAAGTTGTGAATGACTGGAAGTTTTTCAGAAGAAGTTGGACAGCCATTTGTCTGAAATGCTATAGTGTTTCCTCCCTGAGCAGGGGGTTGGATTACAAGACCTCCGAGGTCCTCTCCAGCTCTTGTTATTCTAGTCTATTCTAAGATGACAGTGAAGGCGCTTACCGCAAGGAGATAAGAGGGTTTGGTGAACTGATGTAACAAAAACAGCCTCGTTTTAAATGTAGGCAAAACTAAAGAGATCGTTGTCGATTTCACTAAAGGCAGGCCCAAAAACACCCCTCTGTGTGAGCCACGGTGGCTCACAGTGGTTAGAGTGCAGTACTGCAGGCTACTTCTGCTGCCTGCCGGCTGCCTGCACTTTGTCAGTTGAACTCTCACCAGGCTCCGGGTTGACTCAGCCTTCTGTCCTTCCGAGGTGGGTAAAAGGAGGACCCAGAGTGTTGGGGGCACA
>JANHFL010001101.1:82249-112469 GCA_032468155.1 Oxyrhabdium leporinum | reverse complement strand
AGCTTGTGCATAAGCTGCCATTAGGTCGAGAAAGGCACATAAACAATAAAACTTACAAAAGAGATAGCATCCGTATAAAACTGATTTAACATTCCATTTTTGTACAGATGTGTAAAGGACATAAAGAAATATGTAACTTCAAATTTATTTGTCCAGTTCTGTCAGGAGAATGCCTCCGGTCCAGTTTGCAAATATTTCACCTAACAAAATATTTGTATGCTCCTTAATAAAGCCTACTCACAACGGTCTTCGAGTGGCTGACATTCTAAATACAAGACATCAGCAAATCCAAAGTTCTGTAAGATCAGTTAAAACCAACACTTTGTTTTAAAAGAAGAGCTTATTACGTCTGGACTTATTGAAGCTCGATATAATTATATTATCGCACGTATAGACAAAGCTAGTCAGGTTCACTGTGTGGTTTACAACAGCTTCACTTTGTCAGAGGGGCCAGTTTGCACAAAATCAGGTGATTTCACATGGGATCATCACTTCGATGCAGTACTGTATACAAATCTTAGTGAAAAGAGAGCAATTTCTTTTCCTCGCAGTCTACTATACAGCTCATCAATCAACGCAATGCTCTGAAGCGTATAGGAAAGCCAGCGCAGAGGTCAGCAGCGGGAACGCGGAGCCAAGCGCAGCCTCCCCACCCGGAAATGGCGCCGCCGGCTCCCCTCCTCTTCCCTGGGCGTCTGCAGCAGGAGCCTCTGGGAGAAGGGCGCGCTTTCGGTTGCTGTGAAGAGGTTGCCTCGGACGCCGAGGCTGCGAGAGAGCATGGAAGGCGTCCGCCCGGTGAGGGAGAGAAGGGAGACTGTTTGCCGTCGGAGCCCCCGCGCTATGGCCATCGTGCTGTTCGCGGTGTGGTTCCTGAGGATGCATCCCTGTTAAAATCGGGCTTGGCAGAAAGTGTAATTTTAGCATCGCTCAGATTTGTGGTTTTCTTAAACCGGCAATTTCATGACACCCCACCCCCACCCCCCTTTAAGTTGTTGCGGGGGATTGTTGGTGCTCACAATAGCCCCTGTTTAGGTCCTCTTCGAAATAAATGCACGGCAGTGTTTGCATCGTTAAGTTTTTGGAATTATTTGGAAACGTCGCGTGCTTTGTTTGCCAAGCTGGCCGCCTGTTGTTGTTCTCGACTGGGAGTTATTTTCCGCAACGTAGGACTCGTTTTCAAACGTTCGTTGTTCGATGAAGAAATCCATCCTGGATAATCCGCACATGGCTGTAAAGGCTCATACTTGTAATCCCCCAATAGCCTATTTTACGGTGTTTTCAAAATACTTCGGATTTGTTAAAACGGAGCCCGGAGGGAAAAATTGCACACACCTTAAAACATCCTTTGTTCTCCTTCAGTTTCTTTAGTCACCCTATCTTGAGTTTCCCCTTTGGGCCTCCAGCAACCCAATTCTGTGCTTACTTAAACCGAAGAAAGACCCCTGAATTCAGGGTGCACCTCAGATCGCAGCAATTTCCTTCAGTGTAATAACACCGTTGGAAGGAGAAAGCCTCCATCACTCTCCAAAAGCTGGAGAAGTATTTAGAACTGGGGTGCGATACATTATCTCATCAAGAAATTTGGAATCCTGAGTTTTAGGATTCTTCTAAATCTTACTAAAGGTGGCTTGCTTCAGCAGGCATCCTTAAAATTGCTGTTCTGAAGAGTGATGATGAGGGACGCTAAGACCAGTGGCAAACCTTATTCTTGTGCTTTCTCCTTTCTTGTTTACCTTGAAGAATGTTGCCCCATAGGAGTTTTAATGCTCATCCGCTTTAGGTTTTAATTGCTCTCCCTGTCTTTTAGGAATTACTATTTAAGGGGAATTGCTAAGTACCTTTGGCTATCAGATAATTCATCAGGTCATGTATAAATCTAATAGCAAGTTCAGTGTAGTGTACAGAATTCCATTTGGAACTTCATTTCAGAATTAATATTTTTTTGCCAAAATACATCTGAAGAGATATGTTAAAACTCAATTTTTACATACTTATTCCCTATCTTTCACTAAGAGTAGAACAACAAATTCTTTACTTTTCAGAGAATGATAGGTTTGTGTAGCAGGTGCCATTGGTTTTTAACAACTTCTGTAGGGCAATCCATAATAAAACAATGGTTTTTAATGAGTGCACCCTTCAGCTTTAAACTAGGTGGGGCAAAAGTTCATTTCTAGCTAATCCTGGGTACTGGAGGTTTATTTTTAGTACAGTACAGAATTAACAGGAGTCATTGTAGGTATATGTCCTGGTTGCCTTAGTTCATATGTAACCTCATTAAGGGATATGGGGAAGAAGCAAGTGGTGAGTCCTGTTTTGAACTGTCATACATTTGTTTTTTTAAAGAAAATAAGATAAAAACTGTGCCTGAGTCTCTAGCTTCATTTTTGGTTCATTCATCTTTTGATCTACACCATTAAAGATCTAATTTCAGAATTGTCTCATTGTTTTCATGGGTAGAGAACACAGTTCATTTAACAATAGGAAAAGGAATGAATTTTTGACTGCTTTTTAAAATGTATACATCTTGTGAGATATCTAGTTACACATTGATTCAGTTGCATTGCTTATTTCAGTGGAGCAAAGAAAATTATTGTGATTAGGTAGGCTTTTCTAAAAGACTGCCTTAGTTATGAATAGTGCTACTGCTCTAAAATTGATGTTTGTAGTTTTTTTAAAAAAATTACTTGCTGGTTTGGTTACTATGCATTATCTCATGTACTTTGCTAGAATAGTTTAGAAGCAGAAAGCTAAAAGTAATCATTTTGGTATTCTTCCAGTAATACATTTAAAATCTATCCATCAGTTTAAATAAATGTTTAGTAACTCACTTTAAACAAGGTTTACAGTCTTATATACATCTGCTGATATTCGAAAATAAGTTTTTTAAATATATATATATATATATATATAAATATTGAGTTGTATATTTTTATATATTGCAGCGTCCACCCCGGATTCTTCCTCCAGTACCAAGGTAAAATTACAATTTTCTGCAAAAATACAATGGGCAGATTAAGAAATTTCAAGGAAGCTTTTAGTCCTTAACCTTTTTTGTAGCTATTACTATTATGTGGGTGAATTTTATTATGTTTTCCAAATTTAGTATTGTGTACTGGATTATATATTTCAATATTAACATTTTATTTTATATTTCTAATTTCACGTCTTGATTTGGAAAATATTAATCCAAAGTGGAGAACAAGGTTAGTACTATTCATTTTCCCCATTTTTTTTGTTTATTCATTGATTAGTTTGCTGTTATAACTTGTGAGTGGTCCAGAGTCACATGCGTTGGGCAACTATAAGAATTTAATCAAATTAAGTCATCCAATATAGTTGGTTTTCAGTGGCTAAAAGTAGTATAGTTTTCAAAAACAATAATAGTTGTCTTTATTATTACAACTTGATCATGTTTTTAAAATAGACTCTTAGATGTATGGACAGAATTATTTATTATTTATACTTGTAGAGTATTTGTTTGTAGAGTCTTTGGTATTCTTTATCTGCAGATATTTCATTAACTAAGTAAAATATCATCAGTGTTAGTGAGTGTGGGGTGTGCCCCTTGATTATATACAGTAACTTGCCCTGCCAGTGTTGGCGGGAGAATGGTTTTCTCTTTGATAGTGCTTTGATTAGGATATTATTTTCTGCTTGATTGTTTGTCTGGTGTTAATCCCTGCTTGTCAGGATGTTGGCTGCTGAAGAGCATGTGTTCTAGTCTTTTTGTTTGCTTCTGTCAGACACAAACTACCAAGAACAACACAAGGAGTTATTTATCAGTACAGGTAGTCTTCGACTTACAACAGTTCATTTAGTGACTGTTTGAAGTTACAACGAAGCTGAAAAAAGTGACTTACGACAGTTTTCCACATTTAAGACTATTGCAGCATCCCCATAGTCACATGATCAGTATTCAGACACTTGGCAGCTGACTTATATTTATGGCAGTTGCAGTATCCTGGGGTCATGTGATCCCCTTTTGTGACCTGACAAAGTCAACGGGGTCAGATTCACTTAACCTTGTTACTAACTTAACAGCTACAGTTATTCACTTAACAACTATGAAAAGAGAGGTCATAAAATGGGGCAAAACTCAACTGTCTCATTTAGCAACAAAAAATTGGGTTTCAATTGTGGTCGTAAGTCGAGGACTTTCTATTTTCCTTTATTGTTACTTGCCTACAAACAGAATCTTGCCAGACTCAAGCAATTATTTATAATAACTATAAATATACTGCATGAATTGCTAGGGAAGGTCCAACCTTGCTCTTTTCCTGCCCAGACATTCCAAGTTCCACTGTCTCATTAGCTTCTGAGAAAGAGCCTCCTGCTCCTACAACTACAAACTATATTCCACCACATCTTCTTAGCTTTCTTAGTATCTCTTTTGAATGGTGTGTAAATATGGTTAATTTCTATGTGTCTATTGATGGATGAATTGTCTGAATGTCAATCTTTCAGGAATTCCCTAGTGTTTTTATCAAAGAGTGCCTTGACCACTCAACCCACTATAGCACAACCAACACAAGCTATGAAAAGGATAACACTGTCATACACTAAAACCATCTCAGAAACAATCAACAGACTGTGACAACCACATGGTTGTCTAGCACACAAACAAATAGAAGCCTCTAAAATATGTTAAGTAAACCAAAGTCCCAGTAGCCCAAGAGGAAAGTGTGAGAATTGTAACAGTCACTATGTAGGATCGGTAAGCAGAAGACTAGCATAGTGCATCCATGAATACCAATTAGCAATCAAAGGATACAATGAAAATTCCTTATTCTCACAAAAATTCATTCAAACCATAGTTTCAACTAGGAAACTGAGCATCCTAGGCAAAGCTGAATCCAAAAACACTAAGAGATTCCTGGAAGCTTGGCATTGAGACAAAGCAGCAATAAATAGGCACATACAGGTGAACCACATTTATACACCATTCAAAAAAGACAGTAAAAAAGCTAAGAAGGAAACAAAAAGACCAGAACACAGATAAGTAATAATGAAAATCAGACAAACAATCAACCAGAAAGCAATACCTATTCAAGGAACTACCAAGAGAAAACCACACCTCACCAACCCTGGCAGGGAAAGTTACTATATGTAAACAGGGAACAAACCTCACACTCACTATCTCTACAAGTAAGTCCTCGATTTACAACCATTCATGTAATAACCTTTCAAAGTTACAACAATGCTGAAAAAAGTGATAGCCAGCCATCACAAACTTCAGAAACTAGGCAATTAACAGGTATTTATGATGGTTGCACCATCCTGGGGTCATGGGATCATCATTTATGACCCACCCAAAGTCAAAGTTTTGTTTAATGACCATATAATTCATTTAATGACCACAATAAAACAGTCATAAAATTGGATCTCACTCACTTAACAATTGCTTTGCTTGGAAATGGGTGTTCTGATCCCAATTGTGGTTGTAATTTGAGGGCTACCTATAATGATGTTACCTAATAAGCTAATGAAGCATCTGCAAGCAAGCACAGATAGCACCAAGGACTACAGTTCAACCCTGAGTCTGGAAGCAGCATAGGAATAAAGATAAGGTAACAAAATAAGAGTAATATAACTAGTGACATTCCACAAGGGACTGCATTGGACTTAATGCTTTTAATTTATTCATAAATAACCTAGAGTTTAAGATAGTAAGTTACCCATGATTCTAAAATATTTAGGTGCTTGAAATGAAAAGAGGCAGCATGGAATTCCAAAATCATATCTCCGAACTGGGAGCATTAAGGTGATTGGACTGTTGTAAATACTCAACTAGATAATGCACATGAAATAGTTTGAATCATGTACTTAAAGTATTTATACATATACTAAAAATTTTACTATTATGGGACCAACTAATTCTTGGCTTTTGGTTTTGCAGATGAAATTCCTCTTAGTCGGCCCAAAAAGAAAAAAATCAAGAAAAACTTGTTAGGTAAGAAGATGATTCAGTTACTAACCATGCAGGCAAGTTTAGATGAAGACAGTATAGAGAATGTAAAGGTGCAATTTATGAATGGCATTATACCTGTTTGCTTCTTAATTCTGGATTATAGTTATTACTAGAGCTCCAGGTACTCTTCACATCTTCAAATATTGTTTCATAAATAATAATATTTTTATGTTTACTGAGACAGTTTATATTACAGCAATAGCAATAGTACTTAGATTGATATACCGCCCTCTTTATAGCACTCTCTGGGCAGTTTACAACGTACAAGCATTATTTGCATATTTCCCCCAACAATCTGGGTTCTTATTTACTGACCTCGGAAGGATGAAATGCTAAGTCAATTTTGGGGCCTGTCCGGATTGAACTCCAGCTTTGGGCAGAGTTAACCTGCAATACTGCATTCTAACCATTGCATTACCAGCAATATACACACAACCAACTAAAGGTAGTACAAAAGTAAATCCTAATGGCTACTGGATCACATGATTTTGATTTCTGACATTCCCTGCAAGCTTCCCACAAACAAAGTCAATGGATAGGTTGGCAAGAGGTCCCAAGTTGTGGTCTCTTAACAATCTGCATGTTCCTTGCTTAATGATTTAGCAAAGCAGTTGTGTTATGTCATACTTTACAACCATGTCACTTAGCAATAGCAGTCCCAATTACCATTATAACCATAGGACTAACCTGCAATTCACAACAGCCTAACTTTAAATACAGTTTGTAGTTGCTGGTAAATACTGTGGAAAATATAAAATATTCCAATAAAGCAAGAACTAACTAGGATCAAAGATTTTTCGTGCAGGTCTTCAAAGGCTTGGAAGCATCTTGTGATGCACTGAAGCTACCTTCCAGCAGTGCTTCTTAGATAACTTCTGTCTGTCTTTATGGTTACTAACAGTCGACACTGACTTGATGGCACATAATCTATTTTAGATGATATGGGTCAAGTTGCTGTGGCTGAAAGCAATGAGCCTCTGACTTCTGAAGTACAGGATGTTCCATCTCAGAAGAAGCGTAGGAAAAAGAAAGTGCCTCTGGGTATGTAAAGAATTTTGAAAAATAATTTCAGCAGAGAATAAAAGCCAATGCATCGTTATTATTAATCAGGCTGCATATGCTGCTAGTTAAAAATGTTTTTAAATGGTTTATAATAAAAATGAAATTTCAGTCTAAGAATATTAAAATGTGGTCTTTTCAAAGAGATATTTTTAGATTTAGAAAGCTAAAAGTCATAGAAGGCTTGAAAGATAATAAACCAGCACTTTGTATCACATCTGGAAATCAAATAGAGTAGCAGCCAATATAAAACTTTCCACATAGATACAGTATGATCTAAGTTTTGTGGCCTTGACTTCTGTATTAACTGAAGTTTCCAGCTTGTCCATAGTTAAGACTGAACGATATCAATGTCTGCAGTACCTTCTTATGTCAATTTTCCTAAGTAAAATTAAAATTGAAAGTATCAGCCAAAGTTGATAAAATACACTCCAGTTTCAGAAGCACTCTGAGAAAAGATCTCCTAGAAATGTGAAGCACATCTAAAATCATAAACTGTTACTCATTCATAGTGAGCAATTCTGGTTATCCTGTTTCAGTTTGTTATCCCTTACATCCTATTATTGACTGTAGGCAATCATTCAGGTGTGTTCCACCATTACCTGAAGATGTTGCAATGAAATAAATTGTATATACTGATCTAAAGTGCGTAATGATCTTTCAGTATGTAGACATTGAAAGCACTGGAGATAATATGAAACCCCAGGAACATCATGAATTCCAGTTTTCATGGCGCAACTATGTCCAAGCAACACTATTTTAAGTGCATGTTAGACAGATAGGAATGGAATCATAGAAAATATTTGAATAAATAATACCTTTAAAGTAATTTAGAAGGAAGTCGTGGTTGATGATAGTGAAAGTTGATGAGAAGTCAGAGATAGTAAGGTTGGGGATCTCTTCCCCAACCAAAGATCATTTTGTCTACCAAGGCAGGCTTAACCCTGTAGCTTCCTCTGAAACCAGTTAAAATAATTTGCTTAAACTAGGACTCTGCAGCAGTTGAGAAATTGAGAAGCTACTGGCAAAGGAAGTGCTTGCTCTCTTAGCCATCTCTTCTGGAACTAAGGGTACAAATAATATTTTTGCCCAGCACAAATTTCCCGGTTTTCCATTTGAAATTTTCAGAATCTGAAACATCATTTACTGAACAGAATGGAAATGACATGGATCCTTCATCAGTGGAAGAAACAGTAACTCGTAAACAATGGAAAAGAGTAAAGTGAGACATTCCATTTTGACTTCTATATTCATTCTGAAGTAATAAGCTTGCAATTTACGTTGTTTGACAATAAATTAGTGATCTTTTTTGTTAGTTATCTACGTGTGTGTGTGTGTGTAGAATTTCAGAATGCTTTTGGGGGCACCCTGACAGATTTATTCAAAGCATGCCAACTCTGCATGATGATATTGTCTGGGCAGATGCTAAGATAGGCAGTCGCTCAAGTAGCCAAGCCCTATCTCTATTGTTAACCAGAATTTTTCATTCTTCTTTCTTTTACAGTGCCAGGGTGAAATGCAATATGCCAAACTTAACATTGTGTATCATGTTTACATTGATTCCTATAAGTTTCTGATCTGGGAGCATAAACTTTGGATCAACTTCTAGTTCATTGTAGTTCCCAGGCCCAAAACCAAGAATGTCACATGATTCTTCCAAGCTTTTTTTATTGTTTCATGCCTACAGACAGAATCTTGCCAGACTGAGCACTCTATTATCCGCGTCTATAATGTGAACTATTAGTCTTCACCTTCTTCCTCTCACACCAATCTCGTCTAAGTTGCTTTTTACTACCCCCATTCTATGAATTCACTTTCTTACTCTATTCCATCACAGTAGAAGAGCACCGATTATCCATTGAGAAACATAATAGCTCTGTGGATTTGAAGGGGGAAAGATTATTTGGAGGATTCAACAGTTCCTTAAAACTACTGCATCTTTTTCTGAATGAGCAGTTTGCAAATTTAGGAAAAGATGCCCTTGATTTAAGCAGGTGCCAGAAGATATGATGCAGTCACCTCCTCTTTGAATGCAGATTGTGGCGCAATCCTAGAAAATATATGGCATGGGTATACCCTGAGTCACTAACATTAAAAAAGAAAATGACTGTCCTTTTTCTTTGCTACTATAATGTTAGAAAAGCCCGGCCTGCAGAAAGTTCTGGTGAATTGTGTGTGGAGGATGAAGATATAATTGAGGATGAGCAAGTAAAAGGCACAGAACAACGTTCTGTGTTTTCTGTTCCAGCTGGGGTTAGCCAACCTATTAGCAAAGTGTTCATTGAAAAAAATCGTAAGTAATCTGTTTTACAACAAAATGTTTGTATATTTGAACAAATAAATGATGATGACAACTCCCATCTCACCTTGTAAGGATTACTTTCTTTACCCACATTATGTCTGTTTATTTATTTAATCAATTTCAAGGCCGCTTAGTAACTTTGGCAGCTTATAATTTAAAATATATATATATAAAAGAGAGTATGGCTGACCAGAAGAATAAAACCAAAAGGGGTTTATGCTCCCTTATCTCAAGGCCTGAGAGAACAATCAGATTTTTAGTAATTTCTAAAACATATGGGGATTACATGAATACATTTCCTTTAAGTTGAATTTATAGTACTTTAAAATGTGCAAGCACATCCTTACTTAAGTATGACTGTTTTGAAACTCATGTCACTTCACTATGTCTTATCTAATTTTATTGTATTTTATTGGGTCAATTGGCTGATCAAAAAAGTATATTGTATTTAAACTCATACAAAGCTTGCATAAAATGTCTGTGCCCTCAGCATCACTTGATTTTAAAAAGTCCAGGAACTCATCCTAAAAATCATTGTTGAAAGAAATTTTAAAAAATCTGATTTCAAGAATGTGCCTTTGTGCCATTTCATTTTCTTTTGAAGAAATTTGCAGAATTCTTGAGGTATATCCTTCTTCATCTAATGCATTATAATGTTCCTGCTGTCTGACATCATGAAGCTCTAAGAAAAATTGAAGAATACATTGTTTTTGTAAACCACCCAGAGCTGCTTATTTTTATTTATATAGAGAAATAATATTATCTCATATTTATTATTCTCTCATAAATGAGATGGATGGTGTAGAAATGTAATATAATAAGTAAAAATAATATAGAGCTGCTACTTAAACGTTTTCTAACATTTCTTGATATTCTTTCGTGCCTTAAGCAAAGAATCCAAATTTTCTCAAATGGGGGAAAGGTATTTGAACTTCCATTTGTCCCAGAAGTTGGTACAGTAATTTTCATGCTTCATTCAGATGTATTCGGATGAGATTAGTAGAACCAAAGTATTAAAAATTTGACTATTATGCTGGAAAGGGGGCTTCTGGTAATTGTAGCAAATTAAGTACTATACCACTAAATAGTCATCTTGTAAATAGTCATGTTTCACTGAAATCAGTGGGGTTTGCTTTCAGATGACATTCCTGATATACAGTAAGAGCAGCAATGAGTTTGTAATAGAAAAATATGTATATGTAATATGTATGTAGTCTCAATTTACACTCACCAAAAATTATCATGATTTTTTATGAACAAGTATAGTAATAAGGAAGCTGAAACAATATTTTTCTTACAAGCACTTACATTTGTTTTTGTTTTTCCTAAGGGCGTTTTCACGCTGCAGACCGCAAGGATTTGATTAAAACTACTGAACATGTTCAAGTGTTTATGGATGTAAAGGCTTCCTGGACTACTAAGGATGTAGCACTTTCAGTCCATCGTGGTTTTAGGTATGAAATTATTTCCACTAATGACGTTAAAAATGAACAAGTGATTAAAATGAATACAATGTCCAGTGATGCCTACTCCTGACTTTGGAATCAGATTCTCTTCCTTTCCATCATCTCTCTCTCTGTCTTGGTCTCACGCACACATGAAATGTTGGTTCACTAAGATGCAATTGTTTACCAAACTCCCTAAGATGTCACTCCATAATGCAGGTGAGCATCTGCTTAGCAATCAATTAACCTTGCTTTAGAGCTGTGTGGAGTAAATATGTTTCCTTGAAGGTTCCCCTCTATCATTATAGCCCAATCTAAGATGCTGCAGACAGTCTTTAGTTTAAGTTTATTGTTTTGGGTTGGTAATAAAAGCTCTGTTCTAAGACTTAAAACACAGAGATGTATGTGAAGTTTGCAACTCAGCACTTCACCACAAAGCTTTTTCTATCCATATACTGTAGCATGCAATGTTCCAAACTACTATAGTGAATGTGCCTGCAGACTCTTGGCCAATATAGCCTTTAGTGAGCTGGAGTATCTAATAAATTTAAGACTATTTATAAGAAGTTCTGTTTCAGGATATATTAACAGAATCCCACCACAAGAATCACACTTCCATTGCATCTTAATTATTCCCCTTTGTCCATCATGGGATATTTGTCTAAAGTTTTAATGTGTGATGCTTGCATAATCACTAATATTCTGCACAGTGAGTTCAGTTACATCAAATAAATGGTCTTCCACAATTAACATCCTGGTAATTCCTTCAGAGAATGATAGTAATTGATATGATGATTGGCCTCCACTTTTAATTATTTCTTATAAATGTTATTTGCCACCCACAAAAAAAATTTGAATAGAGATTATTAACTAAAATCTTTTGATTTTGAGCATTCCCCTCTGACCTGAATAACTTGGAATACAGATTAATAACTAGGAACCTGAATTCAAAAGTCTCTATTACATAGATGAAAACTACTGACTTGGCAAATTCAGAGGCTAGAATTTAAATTCAATTCACTACATTCCGAATTTAGGAAATTCTGACTTTCTGATTAAGTAGAAACTGAATTTAAGATGGTGGACATAAAAGTTCTTGTAAATCTGACATTCTGAACATTTAACTCTAAGATTTGTACAAGTTTAATTTTTTATGAATATACTTTCTTTTATTAGGGTACTTGGATTTTTTACTCACGGCTTTCTTGCTGGCTATGCTGTGTGGAACATCATAGTGATTTATGTTCTGGCAGGAAATCAGTTTTCAACCCTTTCAAACTTGCTACAGCAGTACAAGACTTTGGCATATCCTGCTCAATGCCTCCTTTATTTTCTACTTACAATTAGTACCATTTCAGCTTTTGACAGGTATAAGTATTTATGCATTCCTCTGTCTTGGTGATAATGCTATGATTCATTGTGAAGTTATTCTATTAATTGAAAAAAATGATTAATAGCTTAAAGTCTTGATATTTATAACTGTAGCAGTGGAGTTTAAGTTGGCCCATCAGATGTTTTTCTGATGAATTTTAAGATGGTAAGTATGAAAACTACTCTAAAAGCAGAAAGATTTTGCATTGTGTTCTGTTAGTTATTTAAACTTCTTCCTTTTGAAATTCTTTATTCTTTTATTATAAACTTTTATTATCAATATTTCTGAACTGGGAGACAGCTAGCTTAACCAATGATACCAATGCAGATTATTTAATCTGATGAAATAATTGGCCCACTAGTTCAAGGTTTTAGAGGACATCTTATTTCCTTAACATCAATGGATAATTTCTTATGAGATATAGCAGAACAAAGTCAACTATATAGCGGCTACTTTTAATTAAATCCATGTCATACTCATTGTTCAGAATCGATTTGGCTAAAGCAGCAGTGGCAGTACGCAGTTTTCTTACATTGGACCCAGCAGCAATTGCCTCTTTCAGTGAGTAAGCAGCATTAGCTGACCAATAAGCATTAGTTAATTACTCAAGTTTATGTCTTAATTATATTTTCATTCCTGATCTTAAAGCCTTGTTCTTTGGTTTTCATATAACTGTTCTTATTGTGTATTGTAAAAAGGCAACCATTTCCATAAAGATTACCACAATACTTTGTTAAATAAAAGTAATGCTAGGAGGCTCTGAGTTGGTTATATAGGTATTTATCAAGTAATAATTTGATAAGTGATAAAGTAATTCTGCAGATTTGTATCTCACACTTCTCTTCTGTATCTCTGCTCTGAAGAGACTAAATAGCAGCAAGCTTATTTTCTGACACAGACAGAAAAGAGCAGACTGAATGCTATCAAAGTGTTTTGGTTTTTTGGAATTCCTGAAAGGGAAAATCTAGGCAGTGAACAAAGAATTTGGAAGGTTGTGACAATAATTGTAATTGTTTTCAGAGTTTCGAAAAACTTGGTTCTTTTAGCAATGCTAACTTGTGTGGATTTATTGCTTCTTCTGCCTGAATATTTAAGGAAAGTTGGCTGGGATATTTTCTGTACTGGAAAAGTAATGAATTTGAAGCAATATTAATGTAAATTAATGATGTGTAATTAGCTATTATTATAGGTAGACCTTGACTACAACAGTTCATTTAATGACTGTTCAAAGTTACAATGGCACTGAAAAAAGTGACTTATGACCGTTTTTCGCATTTATAACATTTTTAGCATCCCAATCATCATGTGATTAAAATTCAGATGCTTGGCCATTGCTGTGTCCCAAGGTCATGTGATTACCTGTTGCAACTTTTGACAAGTAAAGTCAGTGGGAAGCCAGATTCACTTAACAACCATGTTACTAACTTATCAACTGCAGTGATTCACTTAAACAACTGACAAGAAAGTAAAATGGGGCAAAACTCACTTAACAAATGTCTCACTTAACAACATAAATGAGCTCAATTTTGGTTGTAAATTGAGGACTACCTGTACTCTGATGAATCAGATTCATGGAAGAAACATAAGGATCAGACAGGATAATGTGTTGTTAACTCTATTCCCAAAACCTGGAATATCTCAATAATAAACATCATTGGTTTCTTCCAGTGTATTTTGCTGCTCTTATCTTGTCTCTGAGCCAACAAATGACAAGTGACAGGATCAACTTGTACATACCACCTTTAGAAAATGGTAGCCTTTGGTAAGGATTATGGACTTTTTTCTTTTTAAAAGACAGGTAATTTAAGCATATCTTTACTATCCATGTATGATTATACAGATATAACTGAAGCACTCATAACTAATAAATACATATGATTCTCTTCTCTCCCACTCCCCATCCCCACCCAGGTTTTCAGATGAAGAAAAACAGATTCTTCAGCCTTGGATTGTGGTTAATCTTGTGATAGCTATTCTTGTTGGGATCTCCTGGTTCTTTTTGTCATACCGGCCACAGTTGGATCAGAGTGAAGGTATAGACCGAAGTAGATAGATTGTATTCCATTAGAATATGGGCATCTCCTTAATAGATTATCTGAATGACAAATTGCTGATTCTTTCACAAACAATTTTAGATCAAGGAAGTTAGTTGAGAAAAGGAGATAGTATGGCTGTAATTGCAATAATTAGTCACACGAAAAGGAACAGCAGATAACAGTGTTAGAGAATAAGGGAATATATTTGAAGAGACAGCAGTATTGCAAAATGACTAGAGAAATTAAATTAAGGGTTTGTCCAGCAATAAATAGAATTCAGTATCTCAGCATGAATATTCCGATAAATGTATTTAACATATTTTAATCTTTTATATATTAAATTTTATGTTGTATAGTATGCTTATTTTAATTGTGATGCTTCTGACACTTAAAACTTTTAACGTGTCATTCCCTTGTTATTGGATCTGGCAGATATATTGAGGGTAAAGTGTTAATAATTTTAAGGAATCTTAGAATGCTGAGTAATATCTTTTTCAGCTTGCAGAAGAAAATTTTATATGTGCAATAATCTGAAGGAGTTACATATGCAAATAGGGAATCCTGATGCTAAGGCTTTCTTTCCTGCTTCCCACAAGCTTGCAACCTATTCCCCAGCTGTAATATAGTCCTCGACTTACGACAATAGAGCCCAAAATTTCTGATGCTAAGTGAAATATTTATTAAGTGAATTTATGATTTTCTTGTCACAGTGGTTAAGTGAATCATTGCAGTTGTTAAATTAGTAACAGGTTATTAGGTTATTAGGTTATTACCTAATAACCTAATAACCAATTAGGTTATTAAGTGAATCTAGCCTCCCCGTTGACTTTGCTTGTCAGAAAGTTGCAAAAGGTGATCACATGACCCTAGGACACTGCTACCATCATAAATGTGAGTCAGTTGCTAAGCATCTGAATTTTGATCATGTGATCCTGGGGATGCTACAGTGGTTGTAAGTTTGAAAAAGTGACTAAGTCACTTTTTTCAATGCCGTTGTAACTTTGAACTGTCACTAAATGAACTGTTGTAAGTGAAGGACTACCTATATCTGGGTGGCAGGAGGAAATGGAGGAATTATTTTTATGGACTTTATTGTAAATATATTTTTCATTATATTTTAGTATCCTATTATACTTTGTTGTTTTCTTCTAGAGCTGATGTTTAATGGTGAAGTGGAAGAATATCCCCTCCCGGACAAAGAAGCTAAAGTGTCTTCTTCAATTTCATAAGATGCTTCAGTCATTTATACTTGCATGTAATATTTTTTACACTTTTTAAATTTAATTTGAATGAATTTTGTAATTATGCTATTTATATGTTACAATAATACAATACAAAATCATTTTTCTCAATCATCGTTATTTTCTATGAATTTTATGCAACTTTCAGTGAAGAAGATAGAAAGAAAAAACCGTATCGTATTTGTTCATTCATGATTGTCTATATTTTGATATTCAAAAGTAATTTAACACTCTGGATACTTGTCAGAGGTTAGTTTCTCTTTGAATATTAAATTCAGGGGTTTTTAAAAAAATAAACTTCTAAAAAATTTTGTAGAAATATCACCGTAACATTTTCTTCCCTGTCTTTGGAGAAATATCCTTGAATTCTTTGTAACAGACGTGGGAGACTACATCAAGGGGATATTTTGATTCATTAGCTGTCTTGCTCTTTTGCTAGGATGACAGTCTGGTGTACCATGTAATACATATTAGAAGGCTAGTATTCTCTATGAGGATGCTTGTTAGCTAGACTTTTTGAGATATAATGTGTCTATGTAAAACTTTTATTGGAAACTAGACAACCTATGACCCGTTGGCTTATCCTTTTAGAGATATTTCCTCACCAGATTCCTCAGTGAATTCAACAATGAAGAACTTTTAATGTCCTGCCTTCACTGGAAAAGTTGGAATATATTCAGAAATGTATCTTCCTTGATGAACATAGTACAAACAAACTCAGGAAATGTTTTATGACATTTTGTCCTATGTCATAAACTGTTTTATGTTAATTTTTATTTCATAAAGTATTTTATAACATTTGCCAAATTTCAATTGTACAGGAGCCATGGATTCCAGATTTTGATCACATTCCCTAAGCTAGTTGATTTTGAGATATCTGATTCAAAAATTGTACCGTGATGCACATTTCACCCAGTTAAAGGTTACAGGAACAAGTAGTACATACCAGAAGAGTAGATTACATCAGAGGCATAAAAACATTATGGACATTTTATGAAAAATCTAATGCTTTCAATATTGTGCAGGTTAGACTGAAATCATTTTAAAAATTCAAATTCATTTAAAAGTTACTATGAATTTTAAAAATTTTCTGGATTTTTAAAAAGCAGTTTTCCGTAATATCCCCATTTTTAAATGATATGTGTGAACTGCATATATAGTATTAATTTTAGGATTTTTGTCAAGATGGATTGCTTTTCTTCAATTATGGACAGACAATATTAGCTTTAAATATTGAAACCAGCTTTTCAGAAAGCATGCTAAAATATAGTTCATTTACCACCTAAAATAGAAATAAACAATCTAGGGGGGAAAAGGGAGTTAATATAATGCAAAACAGCCTAGATAGTGCTATGTTAGGCTGGGATTTTACATTTTTGCTCAAGTCTATGGATTTTTATAAAACATTTGAAGTATTTTGCAGGATTTATATTACCGTTTCTATTGAATTTCCACCTTGGAATAGTAGGAAACTGCTATTGGTTTTTGGCAGGTAAATTAGCTTCAAGTGCCACAAAAAGAAAATTCAGAAACTACAGGTTGAAGATTTAAGAAATAAATTTTGCACATTTCACCAATTCAAGGACATTCCATTCATTACACATGACCTCCATATAGAAACTTCTGAAAAATACTTCCACAGATGTTCTAAATTATGAAAGTTTGTGCACCTATCTCCCCAAAATGGAATGACTTCTCCTAAGAGTAATTTGCTGCTAGGATTAGTTCTGATGTGAACCTATCAGATTTGGGTAATTTATGTGCATACATGAAAGTGCTCTGTAAATTATACACACCTTTAAAAACATCAGATTCAAAATGCTGGGTTTTTTTACGTTTCATCTATGTACTTTAGGATTAAAAGCTAAACAAGGTTCATACCTTTGCCTAATAATTTAAAGACTGTTAAATCAGTTTGCTTTTGATATATTTCAGGAATAAGTGTTTGGGGTTTTTTTGTTGTTTTTTTACAGGAAGCTACACAAATGTCTTAATATACTTTTATGATATACTTTTATAAACTAAATAACATACTAGTATTGGGTATACAATGTGGTATAAATTTCATGAATTAATTTGAAGTAAATGATATGAACTTTCACAAGACCGGCTTGGATTGGAACAATGTTTTTATTATGGAAGAAGATACATGAATAAGTGAATGAATCTGAGGTAACAAATGTGGAAGGCTTAGCTAGGTGACAAAGTAAAATGCAAAAATATTTTTAATATACTGAATTGTATAAACAATTGGAATAGACACATTGGCTAGACTGGCTTGCTTTGGAACCTATTTTTTTATTATGGAAGACACTTGAATACAGGGTAACTAAATGAATCCAAAGTAACGAATATAAAAATATTTTAACATGCTGAAGTGTACATTATCCATTATCCATAGGATCATAGTGCAATTCTTACAATATAGAACAATATACTTGACACCATGCTTTACTATGATAAACTGGTCTTAATCCGTTCTGCTTGAGTCTTAATGTGGTTAGTTTGATTCTACTTTAGTATGCTATGTGAATGAGGCCAGCCCTATAGATTGAGGGCATGAACTCAAAAAAATGTAAAAGATGTTTGCTAGAATGATGGATCCATCAGTAAATACCTCTTATAAGCCATGAATTTCAAATGAGCGTCGAATCTACTCCAGCTTGCAAAAGGGCAACTTAAGGAAGGCACTGAATTTAGTGTCTTGGTTATCTGGTTAGCCACTATGATTTTCTGAGTGGAGCACCACATTTAGTTTCAGTAAAATCTTCTTACCAAGTTGCGTCTATGTCATTTTCCAACACCGTCGGCCGTCGGTCAGCAGAGGAGACGACGACAGACGCGAAAGATCTGCGTCTCCAGCAGAGTAGAGATGTGGGTTTTAATAATAACTCCGGGTAGCCGCCGCCCGCCGCAGCCAGGGATCCAAATTGTGACGATGCCTGAACGGGAAAGGGGAGGGCAAGAAAGCCGAGAGGGAGGAGCAGGCGGCTCGCCAGAAATCCTCCGCCTCTCGCAGGAAGGCTCCCGGTGAAGCGGGAGATGTGAAAAGGGCGCGGTCGGCAGCCTCCCGAACAGCCGAAGCCTGAGCCCCCCCCCCCCCCCGGTCGCAGCTCCAGCCACCCTCGCCACGGCCATGCCTGGGAGCCGCAAGATGAACACCGCCGTGGAGCTGCCGCCTCTGCGGCCTAACGCCCCGTGGTCGCAGCTGCTGGACTCGACGGACGAGGGTGCCCCTTCCACCAGTTCCTCACACGCCCGCAGCATGAGCACCACCACCACCACCACGGAAGGCGGGTCGGGCATCTCGCAGTTCTCGGTGTCGACCATCCTCGGTCTGCGAGGCATCAGCTCCACCTCCACCCTCAACGTCCCTGTCGCCACGACGGACAAGCTCAAAGGGGAGAAGGCTCGCTCCCTCCTCAAGGTGCAGTACTCGGTGCGAGGCTTCCCGGATCGGGACTGAAGCCGGAGACTTGTCTCTTTTTCGCACCGGGTTTACACCACGCACCCTCTGAACACAGGAGTTTAAAATAATTTTCAAAATAATTTTATTGAAGTTTTTAAAAGGGAGTTTAAAAATCAATGCAAAGTACTATAAAGTAAAAAAGAATCAGAAAAAAACAAAGTGCAACAAAGGGGGGGAAAGAAAAGAGGGGGAAAAGGGTTTCCAACTTCTTTATAACGGTTATAACTACAATTATAAATTAAGCTTTTTCTTTAAAGTTGAAACTTCTTTCTACAGGTAATCCTCAACTTACAACCACAGCTGAGCCCAAAATTTGTGTTGCTAAGTCAGGGCTGTCTTAGCTCGTAGGCCTGATGGGCACTTGCCCATGGGCCCCATGAGTATAGGGGCCTCATACTAATCTGTGTATGTTAACCCTTCAATGTACCTTGTATCATATAAATACAGCAACTCTATGGCATAGTTGTCGTAGGGACCCTAGTACATTGCTTTGCCTGGGGCCCATAATTTTAAGACGGCCCTGTGCTAAGTGAAACATTTGTTAAATTAATTTTGCCCCCTTTTATAACTTTGCTTGCCACAGTTGTTAAGTGAATCACTGTAGTTATTAAGTTAGTAACATGATCGTTGAATCTGGCTTCCTCATTGACTTTGCTTGTAAGAAGGTTACAAAAAGTGATCACATGACCCCAGGACACTGCAACCGTCATAAATATGAGTCAGTTGCCAAGCATCCGATTTTAACCACGTGACCTTGGGGATGCCACAATGGTTGTAAGTGGTGAAAAACAGTCATAAGTCACTTATTTAGTGCCTTTGTAACTTTGCATGGTCACTAAATGAACTGTTGTAAGTCGAGGACTATCTGTATAATCTACTCCTGTCTAATCATCAAAACCATAAATCATAAGTTCATTTTTTCTGTTTTCCCCAAAATGTCCATTAGGGATTTCCAGACAATAATAAACGTAGATATTGTCTTTTCTCTAATCAGAAAAATCAAAGTTCCAATACTATTTTTCAACTGTTTGTCCATCAGTCCCAAAAGAAAGAACACTGGTCCTAATTTTATATTAATCTTTAAAATCCTCTACATCACGGGTATCAAACTTGCGATGTCACGTTGCTGTCACGTGACATTTTGCAATGTTTTTTCCCTTCGTGGAGCTGGGGAGGGTGTGGCCTACGCATGACACATCCGGCTTGCGGGCCGCCAGTTTAACACCTGTTCCACATCAATGTATGTATTTGTCCAAAATTTTCTAGATTTTTTACATGTTCACCAAGCATGATAAAATGCACCTTGTACACGTTTACCTAAGTGCATTTATACATTCTAGACAATTTCTCTAGAACACATCCAAGCCTTCGATAGCCAGGTTTGCCTTGGGAACTGGGCACATCCAAATAAGTCATATCATGGCACTTTAAATGCCAACAAGCCTTAGGGCACCACATACCTGTCAATCTTCTGAAAGACACTGGATGATTTAACTGCACACACATCAGGGAATATAGGTAGTCCTTGACTTACAACCACAATTGAGCCCAAAATTTCCATTGCTAAGCAAGACATTTAAGTGAGTTTTGCCCCATTTTAAGACCTTTTTTGTTAACAGTTAAGTTAGTAACATGGTTGTTAATGAATCTGGCTACCCCATTGACTTTGTTTGTCAAAAGGTCGCAAAAGGTGATCATATGACCCCGAGATACTGCAAACATAAATACATGCCAGTTGCCAAGCATCTAAATTTTGATCGCATGAACATGGGGATGCTGCAACAGCTGTAAGTATGACAAACTGCTATAGGTAATTTTTTTCAATGCCATTGTAACTTTGAATGGTCAGTAAATGAATGGTTGTAAGTCAAGGACTACCTGCAGTTGAACCTTCCCCCACTGGAGGGCTGATGAATGGGTGAGAATACAACTCCCAGAATTCCAGGCCAGAAGAACACTGGAATTCTGGGAGCTGTAGTGTTGTTGAACTGCAGGGCACCATAGTGGGGAAGCCTGGGTTAGTGGAAAGGACAATTCTGTGTAGTTTCTTAATCAAAATAAAGTAAGCATTGTTTCATAGATTTTTGTGAGATGCTTGGCTATGCATTATTCCCTTGTGCCTTTTTAGAGTAAATGCAGTCTAGTTCAAATTCAATAAGTAGATGACGAAATGAATTTCTAATTATGATCTTCCCAAAATTTTACATTCTATTCAAAACCATCTCCAGTAATTCTATTCTGGATTAATTTTTTTCTAGTACCTGAAATGTAGACTCAACAAGCATAGATTGTTGAGTCTACAACTCTTGGATAGCAAAGAGAATCCCCTTTCTCAGATCCTAATATAATTTAACTGTACACCAACATGCCTTTGGTAGGTAAGTTCAGTGAATTCTGGGTTACTGCTCACATACCCTTTATAAGATAAAGCAAATAAAAAGTGAGCAGGTATGAGCCTATTCTAATTGCTTCATCAAGATGTATATATCGAAAGAGAAACAGTCCTATTCAAGGGGAGGAAAGGGCTGCCAATGTACAGCATCCCCATTGTACAGTTGTTATTTTCCACACTCCAATTAAGGTCTTAACTGAAGGACACAAACCTGCTCCCTCCTTGCATTCAGCCAACATGCTTGAGAAGGTGTGATTAGGGCTGTGTTAAATGGAAGCAGAATTTCCACAGTCCAGCATTCCATCCTAGCTGAGACTTGGTTTTCCTTGAGCTAGAATGCTGGCTTCTATTATGAGGTAATCTTTCATCTCCAGAATTTGACTGGTAGGCACAAAATATTTAATTCCCAGCTTTTCTAATTATAACTGTACCTTGGATTACAAATGTGCCAAATTCCTAGGGGATGACCTAGAAGTACCTTTTTTATTCATTCATCCATTCAATTAGTATCCTTCCAGAAGCTCAAGGCAACACATGTAGTACCCATTATTCCAGTTATTATACTCACTGTTCTATGAGGTAGATTACATTTAGAGATGGTATCTACCCCAATTTCATCCTGTGAGTTTCCATGACTACAGGTAGAGATGAATCTGGATTTCCTGGTACTGCACCATGATGACTACACTTCATCATGTCCCTATTCCTAGGAAGAGATTTATAAATCTAGCTTCCTTTACATTTTAAATACAATTGAGCCCCAGTTTATGGTGTGAACTGTTGTTATCTAACTCTGTGTGCTTTGTGAATACAGAAAACTTGTTTTTCTGAGGTTACATTTAATGTTCTGCTGTTCTCAGTATAAATGCCAAAACTGATTCTGTGTTACTGAATGAGCATTTGTTTATTCATGGTCAGATTATCTTCTGCTTTTTTTAATTTGTAAGTGATTTTGTTGTGTGAATCTGTTGCTTTAGATGTATTCATCCCTAGCATTAGGAGCTCCAATTCAATTTATATTAAAGTCACTCATTTCTATAGATTTAGCCTAAAGGTTAAGAGTGTTTATGAGGAGAATTTATTCTTTTTTATGTGTTGTTATTGTAGATTTAGTGGGGAGGAAAGTGTCCCTCATTTGAATCCTTTAAATTAGTCATTATTCATTCTCAGAGCACTTCCAGAGGCCATTTAATTTATCTGATTGACCAGTGTAATTGATTTCTTTAGAACCATTATTAAATAGCTTTTATAATATATTGCAAGTGCAAATTGCCAATAAAAACCTGATTTAGCATACAGGTTAAGCATTTTAATAACATATGCAAATTGCTCAGCACAATGTATTACCAATCATATCTTTGCTTCTCTCTTGTAGTAGTTTTCTCCATTAACAATACCCTGTTTAAAGTGCAAACATGTCAGACCACAGACTGCAGTTTTTTTTAAAATGCACTTTAGTTTGGATGTTGGAGAAATTATGATGAAAATAGTAAAATCAGCTTCTGCAGTTGGGAAATTTATAATCTGGAAATAAGCCATGTTCCTTATGGCTCTCATTTAAAACTCAGCTAATTGAAAAGTACGACAAGTATTGATTCTAGTTTTTCACCATCACAGAAAGCATTCGAAGTGGAATAGATATTGAAAATATATTAATCAATCTCTGTCTCTCTCTCTCAATACGTTAGAAGATGAGTCATCTAAGGCAAGGCTGTCAAATTCCTGGCCTACGGGCAAGATGCATCACCCACTGGTCACACCCACGCCCGGTTTAGCAAAGGGGAAAAAAGTCCTGATACGTCATGTGACGCTGCCATGATGATGCGAGTTTGACACCCCTGATCTAAGGGAAACTAGATTATACAGAGAATGCATATTCCCTGGATATTCACTCATTCTAATAGATATGATTCTATTATTTACTGGGTTTAGCTAGCCATATATTCAGCTGTGCCCTTTGAGATATCACTATAGTCCTTTCCTTTTTATGGTCTCATGTCTGAATCATATAGTCAACTATATTCCAATTTAAGCATGCAATTACATGGTCCAGCCTAATCTACTTAATTTGTTCGTTCCTAAAACATTCCATTTAATGTACTTCTTTTCCTATTTTCCTAATGTACTTTGACAAGTTGAAGTTTTCCTTAGTTCATACTTCTTACATTCCATGTTCTGATAGCACATCTTTTTAAAATTCTTTTTAAAGTGCAATAATTAAAAAGTTTCCAGTATTAGAACTGTGATTATTCCATATATTTTATAGAGAATTGTGGATTAGTAGTTTTTGAGGAGGGCTACTTCCTTATGGTCCCTAACATGAAATTGATCTTTTTTCCTGCCGTATACTTGGCTGATATTTTTATTGAATTATCTACCAGGCCTATGTAAGATGACTTCTATTCACCTCAAACGAGATATGCACCATGGATCTCATCTGATTCTTTTTGTGGGAGCAAAGAAGCAATGTGATTGGCCTCTATGAAGCAAATTATTCCCAGCAGAACAAAATCCAGAGGTGTTATTCAAAGCACCTCTGGATTTTGTTCTGCTGAGAAGGCAATGAAGAATCTTTATGCTTTGACGGAATTATTAAGGAATCTGTTAATAGTTAATAATATGCTATTCCTGCAACAGCACTGTATTGTAGCTTTCACAGCTTGGTGGCAGGAAGGATAAAACATAAAATGCTTCATCAAAGCAAATTGCATTGTCTTTTTCTTTCGAGAATCACATTCAGCATGAAAATTCAGATGCATAATGGCAAACAAGCTGCAAAGAGTTTCCTTATAAGTCATGGCTTTTCAGCCTGATTTTTAGCACTTTTCCTTTTTATGTTTTGTTTTCAGGTTCTAGTAGCTATGATTTGTCCAGTTTACAGAGTCTAATTTACCCTTTTTCATAGATGTTGATGAGAAATCAGAAGGTAAATGAAGATTCAACACTTCACATGTCTGCTGACATCCATAATTTAATTCCTTGTGGTGATGTGGTATGTAATTAAAGATTTATTCATTCTCATGCATTGCATTTTATACTGCTAATCAGATGTTTTAAGATTGCAAATATATTTTGATAATAAATGGTGGGAGATGTCCTTGTTGTATCACATTTGTTGTATGAACCTATTCTTGTCTTAAAATTTTAAAACTTATTTTCTGCTAGAATTGGGTTCCAAAAAGCCAGTTTGGTTAAGGCACCAGGCTAGAAGCCAGGAGACTATGAGTTCTATAAAAAGTTCTGCACATTCCTAAATATGGGAATATCACAGTTGGATGCCAGAGTGTGAAGTCTAAAACATATCCCAGAAGGTGGCAGTGGCAAACCACTTCAGCAAAGTTGCCAAGAAAACTACACGATGTGTTCAAAGTCCCCAGGAGTTAAGCCAACCCAAACAAAGTTGTATTGTTCCTTGTACTAACTTAGCATATATCTGCCTATGATGCAGATATTATGTACTGCAGTCTTAGTATTCCATTATGATCTGTGCATTCCGGTACAGCAAGTCTTGAAATAAGGAGGGTTTTTTTGGCTATAAGAACTAGTAAGGAATGAATAGCTGAAGCTGCAAGGTTTTCAAGAAAACTTTGGACAGCTGGGAAGTTGTCTGTCTGGGAAGTTATGAGGTTTCTTGGCCCCACAGAGGGTTAGACAAGGAGATGTCCAACCCTATGATTCTAAGTCAAAATATTCTAATGTACCTAAATAGGTTCAAAACCCATGCTAATATTTTGTTAGTACAGTATTAACTACAGAAGCAATTTCTTAACTCAAAGTGCTGACAGCTAAATACACTTTTCAGGCTTGTATGTGATTTTATAACAAAATGAATATATTTCCTATTTCAACAGGCAGGCTTGCTGGCAATTAATGTGAAACAGTGCAAAGATTTTACCTCCAAATGTATCTTTTTACCCCTGGTGCTTGTAATCAGTAGCTGATTACAGCTTGTAATCAGTAGCTGATTAACAAACTACACTTTCTTAGAATAGAATATGACATGATGTGAGACATTCATGAATTTGGTATCAATGTTGCTGTAGTTCTAGACACATATGGTGCAATAGAAGCAGCAGGATACAACTACTTGAAAGGCAATCAAGATTAGACTATAAATTATACATATCATTGTTGACAAGCTCACAGCATTGTAGTGAATATAGAGTACATGTGAGGCATTTTTTTAAAGCAACTTTGATAAATACACATGCAAATACTGTATTTTCCTGCACAATTCAAATCTTTTTTCCTGTCTTCGTAAGAAACTACATAGCCGTATTGTTTAATGTACTGTGAGAAATTTTATATAAAATAAATATTTTATTCTTTACACTGTTTCCATCTTCCCTTGAAACATTAACAAAATTCACAACGGACTAAGAACCAGTGTTTCCAATAGATAATTGATAGTCTGAAACTAAATTAATCAAGTAAAAATAGCAAATGGGGAAAAATCTTTTACTCAGACTTCCTCAAATCCCAAAATAAGTTATCCAGACCTAATCCACATATCAAAGGATAAGGTCTGTAAACAGAAATAGAGTTAATTAGATTAGGACTCCCAGGGAATAAACAAGAATAAACATTATAGATGACACATACCTACACACCCATGCACCATAAGTGTCACCCTAGAATCAGCACGTGGACACTTCCACACCAAGGACAAGCTCCCCTGTTTAACTATGTCACTGTACCCCATTTCTCTGCAGCTGCCCTAAAGGCAACCTTTTCGCTCTTAGGAATACATTTTCTTTTTTCTTCAGAACTATCTGGATCTCATTTTTATTTATTCTTGCGCAACTCCGGCTCAAATTGGAACCCCAATTATTCTTCTGACAGTATTTAAAAATATCAGTACTTTCAAACATCAGTAATTTAATTGCTGAAAATACATTAATAAGTAACCCATGGTTTAGTTTTGAACTACGTTTGTTGCTCATTGATCACAACTGTGGCTGATTCCAATTGTGGTTTCTGTGATTTCCTGGATTGTTTAGCATGTTGTCAAAACTTCTTATTAATCCAAAATGTGCAGGGCAACAAAACCAGGAGTTTACTTCATTCAGCTTTCTTATGTGAGAATACTGACAATGGTTTGTTTAAGGCAGCAGACAATCAATGCAGACAATCATTAGATGGCAGCAAAATACTAAAGTTTCCTATTTCTCTTTTCTGGCAAGGTAGATTATGTCTGGATTTTTACAGCCCAGATACATTATGACAGTCCTAGGTTTCCCACTTGTTCAGTAAATCATGGCTTAGTACTTAGTATGATCTGTGAATACAGCTATTGTTTCAAGCAAATTTGGAATTACTCCTTACATGCTGCGCCACATAGCACTAGAAATCTCTTATTTGTTTTTTTTTTAGATTGTATTTTACATTCCTGTAAATTATAATTGAATGTATAGAAATCTAATTATGTTTTATAGCACCCTCTGAAATCTTCTAAGACTCTTACGCAGTCAACTTGCTTTATTGTAATTTTCTGACCAGAAAGATCTGGGCTTCCTTAACATAGAGCTCTCACAGTTGATGTTAAACGCGACACCTACTTATTGATTCGTATTAGTATTGATAAAATCATGAAATGCACAAATCCCCAATTGTACAGAGCACACTTCAGGGCCAGAAAGATGAATACAATCTATTTCGGAGATGTGAGATATTTTTCTGTAAAGGTATGTTTGTTTATTCTTTTCTTTTATATTTGTATGTTTATTCTTTTCTTATATAATTATCTTTTCCATCATGGCCATAAAATACTTTATATGAAAATCTAAATACTTCTACATTTAGCTTGATAGCAATCTGGTGATGTGCATTTTTTTTTCATAGCAAATGTAATCTAGTTTGAATTAACCCATTAATTATTATTTGAACATATTTTTTTCAATTGCCCCACTACAAATTTATGTTCCTGTAAGTGGAAGGCATTGTTTCCTGTTTTCTTTTTTTTTAATGGTAACAGGAATAGACACCCTCATGGTTTACTAATTGCAATAATAATAATAATAACATGATGTAAATTGCAGCATGATGACAAGATGCCAAATTGACTCTTTCAAATTTGCAGTCCAGTGTCATACACAAGCTTATCAGTCATAGATATTACTTTGTGGCATCATAACATCTATTTGTCATTTATTATCTTCTCCCCCTTATATACACTGGATTTTAATTTGGGCTAGTTTTGGCCAGTTTGGCTAATGGTAAGAGACTGGCGACTATTGCAGAAATATCTAATGGATATGAGACTGCCCAGTGATGTAGTAAAATTTCATTATAGAAATAAAGTAGAAGAAATCAGATGGTGAGCAATTGTGAATCTGTTCACACTTGGTCTGGATAATCTGTTCATCTAATAATTCTTCTATGAATCCATACTTATAATGAATCAATCAAATACCCTCAACTGCAGGAAAGAAATAATTTTGCTAAGCAGTTTACTAAATTGGATTTCTATTATAATTACAGGAAGATCCTGGTGTCTAGTATAGTGCTCTATATGAAAAAATAATTTTGCCTTTAGCTAATAGTAAAGAAGTAATATCTGAACTATAGTAATATAATCTGCTAGAAAAATATGAGTGGCATATAACTTTGCAGTAATATTGCCATTTTGACTATATTTATTACTATTTAAGTCTTCCCCCATTTTTTTTCCTTTTTGGTTGGAGCCCACCAGCTTTTGCAAGAATCATGATTTGCAGATTTTCATTCATTCTTCACCTTTAGAGACAAACCTAAAGTTTTGGAGTTCAGAAGCACAGCCCTATCTTATTCTTTAGCTCCTGTCTGGACAAAATTGAATTGGCTACTTGAGAACAATCAGCAATAGTTCTCTACACCTGATAAATCAGGACTTACTAGAGTTGTGGACAACATGCTGCAAACCCTTACTTCTTCCCCCTTTTAGGGAGAGTGGGTTAGGGAGAAAACAGATCGCTTAAGTGTCACAGCACATTGCTTTCCTGATCCAAAACTAGCTACCTATAATTAGAGAAATGACAGAAGGATCTTTTTATATATATATATATATTAAGCAGGAGCCCAAAGAGAGCTCTAATAACAAATGGTTGTCAGTCAAATTAATGAATCAATATCTATTGCATTCAATTGCTGCCAGTTGGCAATATTGATGCATGTTTTCTTTTTTTTCATAGTAAATATGCTTGCTACATATTTTGATTTTCAGGTTCCAAAACAGAAAAGTGATCCTAGGAACAGGATCGTTTTAGAGTTGGTGGGATTTGAAGGTCCAAAAGACTTTCCAAGACTGTTTGGGAATGTAACTATGCACCTTTATGAAGTTATTCAGGTAGGTTTAATATAAAAGTTGTTCTACATAATTATGCTGCAAGACAAAGAGTTGTAAAGCATATATCATAATAAGTGGCTTTGGAGAAATTAACTTGCAATTGATGATTTTCATAATGACAGTTGATACATATAGTGCTTTTAATTATTTGTGATTATGTTAATGATTTCCTACAAATTTCATATTTTTTTCAGTCAAGTTTTGAAGCACAAGATTATTACTTTTTTTTCCTTCAATTTGGTTCAAGTTTCTAACTGAATATCTTTTGATTATGTCCATGTGATATAGACAATGGAGAATCTGCTGTGCTTTTGCATTGATAGTTTTATATTAGAATCCATATTGATTTATTTTAAACACATCTCTTATCTAGTACAGCCTATCCTTCTTGAGGCTGCCACATTTCTTTATATTACTAGTAAAGTGATTGCTCCTCCATCTTTATAAATGTGGAAATTTAGATTTAAGTCTTTCTTCTCTGTTTACATCTCTTAGGTCTAAACACTAGTTTATAGGCATATAGATTGAAAGGGAATTATAATTATAATATCAGGACTAACAATAGCAGTTATTTTGATGGTATTGGAGGAAATATTGTACTTTTTTTCTTATTTGGTTACCTGACTGAGCTCATATTTCAGCCCATTGTTTCTGGTTTTGACTGTTCTAATCAAACTGTTGGATTGATTATATAGTGCTATGCTGCCCAATGACTGAAATAAAGGTTTTGATTTGATCTGAATCTTTGATTTTTATTTGATTATGTATCCTTAAGTCAATGTTGACTTACAGCAGCTACATAGACTTTCTCTAGGACAATTTGCCCCCAACCTGGCCTTTCAGGTCTTCCAGTGGTACACCATCACCTGTTTTAACTGAGTTAAAACTCTTATTTTCTTTCCTTCTACCTTTCTTATAGATTTCTTAAGAAACCCAAATCTTCATATAATGTATCCAAATATAATAATTTGAGCCTGGTCATTTGTACCCTGAGTGTGAACACTGGATTGATTTGTACTATGATCCATTTCTTTTCTTGGCTATCAATGGTGCTCCCAGGAATTTTCTGTTTCCTGTCCAAGGTGATGCAGGCAAGACCATAATCTATTAACCAAGTCAGGTTCACAAAATTACAGCTAAGCCAAAGCTACAGTCAGAGATGCTAAACAGTACAAGTAACCCTAGATTTACAACCCCAGTAAGGACTGTTACACTGTTCATAAGTCGGGATACTGATAAGTTGGGTCACCATGTGACCAGACCCAGTTTTATGACTATTTGTATGATTGTCATGAGTCACTGCGGTTGTTAGACAAATCATGTTCATTAAATAAACCACATGGTTGTTAAGCAAATCCATCTTCCTCAATGGACAATTTTTACCAGAAACTGACAAAAAACATAGCAAATCGCAATCACGTGACTGCATGACATTCCATCCAATCATAAATGTGAGCCAGTTACCAAGCACCCAAATTGTGATCATATGACTAGAGCGGTGGTGCAATGGTTTGTGACGGTTGAGAACTACCTATTGTTAGGGTCCGCTTAAATCCCATAAGAAAGATCAGACTTCAGATGGATATTCTAAAGAAAGATTTTATTCAGGAAT
>JANHFL010001101.1:68087-80509 GCA_032468155.1 Oxyrhabdium leporinum | reverse complement strand
TGTCTACGAACCCTTCTAACTGTATGAGAAAGTACCCCCTCCCTAATTCCCATGTGCTTTAGTGTGGCAGCCTGCAGTGGCCTCTCACTTATGGCTTCCAAGACTGACAATAGTATTTGGAGTAAGAAAAACAAATACAGTAATACCTTACCTATTCTCAGTTTACTCTCCCATGGATGCTGTAGTAAGAGACTAACAAGATTGTGGTACATAATCTCTAAAACTTCAGGCTATACTGTATTAGCTTTATTCTTTGCTATTTTAGAAAATGTATATTAATAAACCAAAACTATATTGTTATTTATTTTATAACTTTTTTTGCAGTTGAAACTACCAGGAGCAGATCCTGCCCAGGCTGTGGCATATTCCATGTTTCTACGGGTTCCACCACCAGAAGATAGAAAAGATTATTCAAGGCACTTATACCACACATTAAATTGTTCTGATAACTTAATAGCATATATTTTATTCCAGATGATGAATATATTCTCTGTCTTCTCCTATTCTTGGGAAAAGATATATGAAGAATTGGGAGAGAATGGTTTTTGACTCTCATTCCAGTATTAGATAACCTGATGTTAACATATACTGTGTCTTGAGAATTCAAAATATTTTTTAAAAAAATTATCAGAAATTGGCATTAAAACAGGTTTTGCAAATCTGCGATTTGTCAATTCAAAGTTTGAGACTATTATTTAGGCACCTAGGTTCTAACTTTTACTAAAAATTCTACAAAACCTGATTTATACAAAGGCTTTTCTCCCAATTGGACTGTGGATATATACACTCATACTTTGAGGGGGAAATTGTATATTTATAGATGCATAATTATATCAAAAATTGTCTTATATAAACTTCAGTTGTGTGTTAGAACACATGTAAACCTTTCCCCAAATTGAAGATCCTAATTTTTGGCAATATAAAATCTTCCCTAAAATCTGTTTTTATTTCAATTATTAGTCAGCCATGCATGAATGAAATCCAGAATTGTAGTTTATTTTTAATATGAATGTTTACCATTTTTCTCTTGCAATTTCCAATTTAATTAAATGGAACAAAGAAAAAAGAAAAGTTACAGATATTTAGATAGGGGCACACACATAAATCAGTATACATCAGTGTAAGGCATTTCATGCATGTATATAAGTGTAACGAAGTTCAAGAAAATATGGCAATATTTTGTTATAATTGTCCATACATATCTGTGTGTGTAAACAAACTGTAAATATCAAATCTTCAGTCTATTGAGTAACTGGGCCATAAATTTATTTTTCTAATACTAAAGACAGTAGTCTTTAATTTAATTTATTTAGTAGAATATGTGCAATTTTGCTGCATTTATCAGAATGATGAAATTGATATGTCTTTGGAAGCTATGTCCTTTTTAAATGGGTGGATATAGAAAAGGGCTAGAGCTTGAGTTAGGAGGTCATGATACTTTTGTCAGTCTGACCCTCCTTATATCCCACAGATGTCATTGGTTGAAGAACAAATTTCTTAGTGACTAGACAGGTACAAAGAATCCATTTCTGTTGTTCAGATTTCATTTTCCATGTGGTAGCTGTGTAATTCAGAACAATATCAGCTTCTCAAAATATTAAAACCTGTCTCAGAATTATATTATAATATTATTATATCTTCCCAGAACATAGTGATTTTAGAATGTAGCATTCACATGAAGCATTATTCTCATATGCCCTCATTTTAACTAATTAGATGCCTCAAATATTTCTTATTAGCTATGCTACAAAAACACCAGCTCAGCTCTTATTCCATGTAAATAAGATGTAACTATTTAGCCAATTACAGAAGACCATAAATACTTAATTAAAAGTAGATATTTAATGTAATCTGCAATGAGTTACAAAAAATAAAAAAGAACGTCAAATACACTAGCAAGCATTTCACTGAGGCTGCTATCAATGGCATCATCTTGATGATCAAAGGTAGATACTTAAGTTAGTTGCTTCTGTTCAAAGAATGCATTGAAGACAGTTGTTACCCTTGAATTTTGCTTGGACATTTCTGTATGAAGACATGATTTATTTCTTAAATATCTAATGTAATGGTAGCTTGCATGGATATTGGATCTCCTAAATTGGATTAAGTCAAAATCTTTTTACCACTATGAGTTCTGAGTATATACAGAATTCTTTCTAGGCTAAATGGGTTCAAAACTATGGTATTGTGATTTCATGGTCACAGTGGCTAGAGAATTCTGGAACTAGTTGAAGATTAGAAGATACAGATTAGTGATGGCTGAGCTAGAATTTTGGTGTGAATGCCATCCTCCATATTGATATATTAATGCTCAGAGGGAATGCTCCCTGTGTTCTTGCTCAGCTTCAGTTGGTAAAGAAGTAAAAGGTAAAGAGTATCAAATAGCTAGTTTCAGATGTCAAATTTCACAACAAAGTTCCACTTATTTCCAGTTAAAACTCATTGGGAAATGAACAGTAGGAGAGCAAATTTCATTGTCTGAACTATTTAACATGAAATATTTTTTACCTAATTTATACAAATGTGTGAGAAACTTTTATGTATCTGGCTGATAGAAGTACAAGCAGCATCTATATAACACGATCTAGAATGTCTCAACATTGCAGCAAACATCTTGTAAACTTTGGCCCAAAGCCATGGCTACTAGATTATCAGGATATTTATACCTGCAAAACTCACCATAACCGTTGTCTCTAGTTTCCCTGAACATTTAAATGTAATCTTTATAAAGTACTTATTTTAGCTGGGAACGCATGATCATGTTGGTTGGTTTTTTAAAACTGAAATTATCTGTTTAAGAATACTGAGTCCTTGTGCTTAAATTAATTTTATTTTAAACATTATTTGCTTCTGAAAGTATTTTTTCATTGAAGATGTATAGACTACTTTCCCTTGATAAAAAAACTGTATCCAATAGAGAAGGATAATAGAGAAGGAAAGGGCTCTTTTGTGATTACTTCTACCAGGAACAAACTTTGAAAGCACTGCTTTTGTTTGTTTATTTTGCAGCAATGTCATCAAACCACGGCACATGGATTACCCTGCTTTCTTATCTCCAGATCTGAAGGTCACAGTTGGAAGCTCTGAATTGGAAATTCCTAGAGAAAGTGCAGAACAGTACAAAACTCTTCAGGATGCTTTGAAAGAGCCAGCCCAAGCAAGGTAAGAAAACGGATAAAAAAACATTTCTGTTTTATATGTTAGCTCTTCTTATGTTCTCTAAATTCAGTCATGCATTCAATATAGACCTCCTTTTTTGTTTATTTAAAAAAATCTGTGAAGAAACAGGTTGAATTTGAAAGTGTCCTTTTTTGTGGGACTGGCTTGGGCTTTGAAAATCTGTATGTGTCAATATCCAGTCAAGGTATCTGCCTTTTCCTTCTCGGAATAAAAGACATCCCCTCCATCTGATGTTTTTCTTTCCATCCATCTTTAAATCAGCATAAAACTGTACTGGCATTAAATTCCCTGCCTCATTGTTGCTCCTTAGCTTCCCTCAGAATCAAGATTGTTGCCTGACTTTTCTCCTGGATGTAGTAATTAATCGGTGACAAAGCCTAACACTTTGAGACTGCCGTTAGGGGCGCAGTGAGAGAGCAAATGCTACTTTAATACTGGTATAGCTTAGGATGACTTAAACCTATCTTTTATGAGCTGGCGATGATGAAAGCTATGACATGGAAACATGGCAAGAAAACAACTGTTGCTAGGACATCTGATACTATGGTTGGGTACAGATGATGAAGAGCCTGCAGAAGGGATTTCAGGCTTGATCCTGCGTGGTAAGTTTGGTTTCCAAGTATTATTTGGTAAAATAAATCACCCATCAACAAACCTAGAACAATATGGGAACATAGAAACTTTCCAAGGCTTTAACGTGTTCTGTGATGTTAGAGTATGCTAAAGAACGGGTGATTATATCATTTTAACATAATTTATTCTCAAGTCTGTTCTTAATTTCTTTTTTTAGGCATCAAAAGTATATTCTAGCACCATAACTATTTGATATTAAGAAAAAAGAGAACCTTATGCCAATTACATGCAAAGTAAAATATGCTAGGAACTGTCCATTCTACTTCATTTTAAACTACCAATAGTTATTGTCCTAATAAATAGCAAAATTCATTTTTTTCACACACTTTAACTCATGATCTAATGTCTAGGTAGCAGGAGAGAATCAGCAGATGTATACCAGCTTCCAAGAGGCACTCAGTATTCACATACTACCTAGTATAAATGAAGAGTTAGGCACCTTTTTGAATCTTAGACATTGCTGTCTCAGTATGATATCAATAGAATCTTTACAATTGTTATATCTCTATGCTAATTGGAAGTGTACATGGGGTTTTATATATTTTTATCTGATTGTTACTTTTCTGATTGTTTATCTGATTCTCTCTATATCAATGACTGTATCTCAAAAGATCTCTCTGTTAAAGTATGGAACTTTGTAGATACAATAGTCATTGATCTCATTCGAGATGGTGATGAATCTGCATAGCGCTAGGAGGTTGAACAACTGGCCCCATGGTGCAGCCAGAACAATCTACAACTGAACGCACTTAAGAGATGGTAGTAGATTTTAGGAGGAGCTCTCCTGTTCTACCACCTCTTCTAATAGCAGATACACATTATTAACAGTAGAGACCTTCAGGTTTCTGGGTGTCCATAATCTCCCCGGACTTGAAATAGACACCCAACATTAGAACCGTCATTAAAAAGACACAACAAATTTTTTTCTTCTTGCGCCAAATCAGGACGCTCAGACTGCCCAAGGAGCTGCTGATACAGTGCTACAGAGGAATTATTGAGTCTGTCATCTGTACTTCTATAATTGTCTGGTTTGGCACAGCAACTAAACAGGACAGGTACAGACTTCAACTGATAGGACTGCAGGGAAAACAATGGCAATAACCATTGAGGATCTGTATACTGCATAGGTTAGAAAGAGGGCTGAGAAAGTATCTACAAACCACTCACATCCTGGACATAAACTGTTTCATCTCCTCCCCTTGGGATGCCGCTATAGGGCATTGCATATCAAAACAACTAGACACAAAGACAGTTTCCCTCCCCCCATGCCATAACTCTGCTGAACACCTAATTCCAACAGCACTGCCTTATGCCTAAGGTTATCTAACCATGTAGTAGGGCTGTATTGCTGTTATCCTTCTCATCTTTCCGATTACCTATTCCTATTGGTACCTTATAACTGTCACTTTGTTGCTTGTATGTACACTGACAGCTTAGGCACCGGAAGCAAATTCCTTGACCAACAAAAAAGAATATTTGATTCCAATTAAGAATATTCTATTGCTTATTATATAAAGGCCATTAAGACCACTTAATTTAATATTAAATGTAATTTAAGCAATTCAGTAAATGAATAGAAAAAAATATAGAAATTAGGAATCAGCTCTAATATGAAGTTTCCCAATGTGGTGGTCTTGGGTGATTGTTAATTCTGTTTGCTTCAGAAAAACTGATTTAGCTAATAACAATTGCAGATTGGACTTATAGAATTTGCAGTTGATCCCTGATATTGCAGCCTAATATTATCCTTGACTGAATCAGAATTCAATCTTGTCTTTCTCTATCTGATAGCAAAAAAACGTTAATCCTATTTGTATATATGTATGTTGCTCTTTAGATTGGAAAAAATGAAAAAAGAATATCGAACCTTAAGAACATGGCGTGAAAAGGCTGAGTATTTAGACCAGCTGATTTTAAAAAGAGGACCAAAATCAAAACCTCTAACAAAGGTAATTTTATATTATAAAATAGGCAAATAGTGTGCAATTGATTAAAGGCCAAAGTACCTGTGATGACAATTCTTCTTTGATCTCTGATATTTACAAAAAGTAAAAAAAGACAGCTGAAAACTGAACATGCAAGATCAGTTACCCCTTTACCTCCCATTATTTGTCTTCTCAGAATCCAAGAGTTTTTCTCATCTTTCTCTTCCAAATACCATGTACAGGTAACAGGACAAGGACACTCCTTTGCATCCTGGTTGTGTGATGGCTACAGAAGATATGAAATATAATCCTCTTGTAGCAAGATTTTTAAATGCATCAGTTTAATTATGTCTAGTGCTATTCATGGAAAAGATGCTTTCATAATCTGATAAATATACTTAAATTCAAGGAGAAATGCCCAATCACCTAACCCTACTGAGATCAGAATTTGTTGGATATGGAATGTGCTTAAATTAGAGCTCCTAAATCCACAGCCAGAAAGAAGCTGAAAATAATGTCGGACATAATCTTTGCATTAAGTAGAATCGACTTCTGAGTAAGCTATTAACTGCCAAGGGGCTGTGTTATATCTTGATATGGAACCTTAATAACCTGTATTCCTTGGAGAGGGTGTTACTTTGGCCTTGTCTTTTATTTAATACTAGGAACCCAAGGCCCATGGAGATCCTGATCAGTATCTTCTGAGGGTTCAGGTTTCCCAGTATTCAAGGCTTTCTGGACTTAGCTTCTGTCTCAAGATATTAAAGTTTAGACTCTTGAGCTTGTCTTTCAATGAAAATGCCTCAGCGGAGTTATGGCAGGTTACAATTGGAGAAATAAACACAGTAGCATTCAAGAGTTAATACACTAGCTATGACACCATCCTCATAAAACATGGGATAAACGCAGAGAATAAAGTGTTAAAATCAGGTTGCTATCACTTTATTCTATTCAATAAGCATTCATCTTGATCTTGAGAGTCTGATCTCACCCCAGTCATGATCTGTTTACAATTTTGTAATATGTTCTATAGACTAAAATGGTATAGAGATGGTAGAGCTTTTTTCAGTATTAGAGAAATTATTTTTATAAATTATTTAACTATGAGATATACAGATAGTCCTCACTAATGGCAGTTGGAACTTCATTCCTAAGTGACATAGTTGTAATGTGACCATACCGACTTATATGGGCAGTTATAATAAAAAATAAATACAAATAAATTTACACAATTGAATGTAAGGAAATAAATCAAGCTTCAGGTTATTTGAAAATATATATATACTGATTCATCTATCCACCAATATCTGTTTAGAAAATACAGATAATCCTCGAGTTATGACTGTAATGAAGCCTGCCCATTAGGATCAGAAGTTGGGACAGCATTCAATGAACAACTTCAAGTAATGACCAGCCATCCCTTCTCTTCTCTCCCCAGTGCATTCATTAAACAAATGCAGGGGTCATTAAGTGGAACAGGAGTGAGAGAGATCCTGGGAGGCCTAGTGCAGGCACAAGCCCACCTGCTTGAAGCCTCTCAAGGCCTCCCCTACCTCAAGATATCCCATGCTTACTTGCCCTCACCTTCTACACAGCTGTCTGTCTTCCCAGCGAGAGAAACAATGGGGAAGGGAAATGCTGGGCCTTTCCGTCTTTCCTAATTGTGGCCCTGTCTTTCCTCCCGCCAAGGAGCCCTGCCTTTCTGGGGCAGAAAACGAGCTAGTTCCCTAGCCTGTCAGCTTTCTGCTGGTCATCCACAGGCTGCAAAGCTCTCCTGCCTCTTGCTGGGCTTTGGGAAGCCAGCCCCTGCATAAAAGACTAGTTTCCCAAAACCTTTTCCTTGCTTAACCTTCCCCCTCTCTCCCTTCAAAAGCCACATTTCTTCAATGAAAAGAAACAAAAACTGTTGGGAGGGACAGACTTGTTGATCTGCCTCCCCCCACATTAGCTGCCAAAATGTCACGTCTGCTCCTCAATCTCTATCCTTTTAAAAAAAGCAACACCTTACTTTGACTCCAGGCTGAAGAGTTGATAGAGGGAAGCAAGAAGGAAAGAAATTTTTTCTTCAGTTTTTTTCCCTTGAACTGCAGGGGGAAAAAATTACCTCAAAAAATTAGCCGACTTGTGCAGCAAAATGGAGGATGTTGGGTCTTTGCAAGCTTTAGCTGTTTGTGTAACTGCCTGCAGAGGCAGTCTACTGTCTAGCCTTCAAGTCCTAGCTGGGCTCTACAGGTAGTTAGTCAGACAGCTAAAGCTTGCAAAGACCCAACATCCTCCATTTTGTTGCACAAACCTCTGGTCGGCTAACTTTTGGAGATGATTTTTATATTCTTTAGCTCAGGCTTCCCAAAGCCCAGCAAGAGGCAGGAGAGCTTTGCAGCCTGCTGGTGGCCAACTGATTGGCCAGAAAAGTGTGAAAATAGCTGCCATTTTCATGAGGAATTGTGGGAGCTTGAAAATGATGGCTGCTTCCAAGAGGCACGAGGAGCAGGCTCGAGTATTGTGGTGATCCCATCTGTGTGGGATGGGGGGGGGGAGGCAGAGGCACTGCAGCATCTCTATGGTCTATTGTAAAGCGGAATGACAGCTGTCATGAGTTTGAAAGAGGGTCACATGTAGTTTTGGTCATAACTTTGAACCGTTATTAAATGGTCTGTCATTTCTCGAGGACTACCTGTATGTTTCTAAATTGCAAAGCACTGGCATAGAATGGCTTTATATTTGTAGAAGTAAAAGTGAAGATTTAATGAGAAATTAGTATGTCTCCACTCTCCTTTTGCACACTTGGAGCAATGTTTTCAGTTCTTTTGAGTTACCCTAGCAATCAGACTTACGACAGTACATTCTATCTAATCATTAAAAACTATAATAATTGCCAGAAAAAGAAGAAAAAAGCATTTAGTATGCAGTTCCAATACAAATGTTTATTACCGCAAGTTATTCTTGCAAATATTGTGAATCAAAATTAATTGTAATTGCTTTTTCCTCCCAAGCTGTCTCGCTTCAAACAAATTGTTGGGAAGATTCACATCCCTGTTCCTCATGAAGCCCCTGTCCCTCAAGAATCAGCATTTTACCCTCCTTCAGGTTTAATAAATATTTTTATTTTTGTATTAATTTCTTGAGTAGAGATTAGAATCCACATGTTTAGCTACATATAGCAATAGTGCTTAGACTTATATACCGCTTCACAGTGCTTTACAGCCCTCTCTAAGCAGTTTTACAGAGTCAGCATATTGCCCCCAACAATCTGGGTCTTCATTTTACTCACCTCGGAAGAATGGAAGGCTGAGTCAAGCTGGAACCAGTGAGACTCGAACTGCTGAATTGTAGTCAGCAGTCAGCAGAAGTAGCTTGCAGTGCTGCATTCTAACCACTGCAACACCACAGCTCAAAAATAATAAAGGTGAGATGCAAACGATCAAACAAATCAGAGGTCAAGATCAGAAAGCATCTAATATGGTTTTATACATCACCTGCAATCTAGTTCTTTTGAACATGCGTCTACCACTGAAGCATGACCTCCATCACCCTGCTATGGTCTTTTCTATGTGATTGAAATGCTTACATTTAAATGTTTTTCATTGATCTGTGAACCTAACCATTGACTGTCCATGATTTTCTAGGCCAGTTTTTCCATCCTTGTCTGGAAATTTCCAGGATTGCATTTTGAATATTCGGCATGCAAAGAGCATGGTCCATCAATGTTCCCTCCTAAAATATACAGAATATGGAACAAGTATTTAGTAGTAATAGTCAAATCTGGCGCTAGGTTCTGCCTCGGTTTACCTTCCCAATAAGCAGCTGAGTCGGAAGATCATTTGAAGGCAGTTTATTAGTGTATCCGGATAAAGTGGGATCTCTCTACGAAAAAGGAGAGAGAGAACCTCGAGCTCCATGTTTCACTCCTTTTTATAGTTATCACAACAAAGAAAACGCAAGAGGAAAGTGGATTGGATGGGATAAAAACATGTTATACATTTGCATCCTATAATATCACACATGTTTATTAAAATGAGGTCTGACATCAGAAGGGGCATAAATTGTAAGGAAAAAGTTTGTTTGGAGTTCACAAAAGAGATTAAACCAGACCCCAATTTGTACTAACAAACGTTTTCTTATCTGGAGCTAGTCTCCAGCTTGTTTATCAGTTTAGGAATGTTAAAAGCCAATAAACCTGAACATCTTTTTTAAAAGAGAGAAAATAAATCAAATTAAAATACAAAGTACCTATGTTAGTTAGCAAGTTACAAAAACCATGTCATATGCCCCCTCAGCAGGTAGGCATTCTCTTTGTTGCTACACTATTCTATGCTTTAATATATATATATATATGTGTGTGTGTGTGTGTGCTAGATAAATTGGAATTATTTTAATAAACCTCCTCTGATTTATCCATGACTCTGTCATCAGGACTGCTGATCTCATAATTTGAATGATATGACCCAGCCTAAAACTCTTGACCCGACTACTTAGTTTGATTCCTGGTAAAAGGTATTAGATCTTTAGAACGGACCTATTTTAATAGGACCGTCTGTGTTAAGAATATGGATAGCACCATCTAGTGGTTGGAGTCTTGTTTATTTACACATCATTTTCCAATTAAGTACATGCCCCATTTTTAGAAGGATACATAATGTACTGTTGGAAGAAATATCCTTCTGGGTTCAATTCCAAGTGGGGAAAAAGACACTGGATTCATGGAAATTGCTTGGGAAGGTTTATTGATAAACAGGATCACATGCCTTGGAGATCTTGGGTGAAAAAAGGGAAGAGATGCTGAGAATCTCTGAGTTTTATGCCCTCTCTGGGCTTTGAGCTTCCTGGGGCACAGGAAGAGTATCCCGATTGGTTGCTGTCAGAGGTCATAGCTAGCTTTGTAGGTTGTCTGTGTGCTAAGTTTGGTTGAATCTTGCTGGGTGATGCAATGAAGGACAATTAAATGGCTCTGGCTGAAGGAAGTGGATCTTTGTTATGTAAAATGGATTGGCTCAGGCCTTAATGGCCCATTAATAAAGGTGGGGGGGGGTGTAAGCTTCTGCCTCCCTTTTAGGAGAAATATTCTGCCCCTTTTAATATTTCCTAAAATGTTTCATTTTTCTAGGAGAGGGGTGGGTTTTAACTTCCTACAACCCCAAAAACCATAATTCCTATAATAGCTTGGGATATAATTTGCAGAAAATAGCTGGCCAATTGTTAGTTAATTGAAATGATTGATTATGTATATGTTCCTACCTAAAATGCTGGGATGAAAAATGTGGATGGAAAAACTAGTAAAAATGTTGTCAATTTTGTTATAGCCAAAAATCTCCATTTAATTATAAAATTACTGGGCCTTACTATAATGTTTCAGATCCAATTTATTGCGATAAATAACACAGCAACTTAGAACAACTATCAAGCAAGAAAAGGGCACAACAAAAACAAAGAATTTCACATTATTTTGATGTTTCAAAATGAATTATTTTAGTGTCAAGACAGTTTACTGAAAAATACACTCATAATCAAAATAAAAATGTATGTGTATATAATGTGTGTATTTATATGAAATTCATTTCTCTATTTGGCTCAGAAATTATTTAGATTTGTGAGAAAACTATAAGCAATATTGAAAAGATCCTTTTTATTGAAGTCATGTACACTTGAGCTAGCAAGAAATAATGTAGTAGCTATGGCTTAAATCAGAGCTATGGTGTGGCGTCATCTGCTCAGACAAAAGGAGAAGGGAGGGAACCAGCAGTGGGAAGCAAAAGAAGCTGCCTGTGTGGGAGAGGTTCCTGGCTGATGTCAAAATAAGGACACATTGATGGACTGTGGGAGGCTTTCTGGAGCCATATATTTCTGGAGCAATATATTTGGGAAGCCTTGGGAAAGACCCAAGAGAACAATCTCAAAGAGTAATAACATGTAATAATGATTATTAGACAATATATGTAGCTTGGTGTCGAACTGTGGATTCCTTGGTGTTTGATTGTTTTCTTGCAAACTTTTCATTACCCAACTAGCTAACAGGTAATGAAGTGGATAATGAAATATCTGCATGAAAACATCCAAGCTCAGAAAGCACGGAGGACTTCAACAGGATTATTATTCCAGCTGGGGATAAGATGAGATATAGGAGCAGCATGACACTATACAATTTAGCTTTAACTGTACTCAGAAAAGGGAACTGGAGGAAGATATTTCAAGAAAATGGGAAAGGCAAGCACCTATTGGTGTTGGATCATGTTAGATAATCTAGTGAAAACTGGGAATGCTGAGCAATGCTGCCTTTATAGTTGTTGCTATACCTCCTTTTAGAAAAATAAAGGTTCTTGATAAGAGAGAGAGAGAGATCCATTAGTGAATGAAACATGCAACGTGTAAGTATATCGTTCTTATACACAGGGTACATTTTACCTGTAGCTTCACATTGAAGATGATGCGTTATCTTGCACAGCTAATACCTCAAATTATAAGTAAAGGGATAACTGAATGAATAGCATCTGCAAAGAAAAGAGATGTTGGGAGTTGTGTTTTAGTTATATTCTCTTTTCATTCCTGCGCTAAGTTTCTCCATGCATTTCTTCTATGTAGAAAAGCAGTGAAATTATTGGGAGTCAGATGAGTGAGGCCTAGAGGTGTTGGAGGCAGCATGATTTTGTGGCAATGGTGGAAGATCCTTCCTGGCGGTGAATTTATTTT
>JANHFL010001101.1:46409-61453 GCA_032468155.1 Oxyrhabdium leporinum | reverse complement strand
AGGAAAGCAGGTCAGAAGTAGACATAGAAGAGGATAGATCTGAGATAAAAAGAGAAGGCACAAAAAATGCAGGAACAGATGAGATCTGAAGGAGACCTGAAAGAAGTAATAAAGGTATACCTCCTGATCGGTTCACTGCAAGTGGGGTTAGAGTATATAGTGTTCTGTATGAACCCTGTAATTACCAAGAGATGTTGTCATTGCCTAAGGCAGAACAGGACAAAAGTAAAGGAAGCAGTACCAGTATTTGAAGACAATGTTGCAGGTATAAAGATGGCAACAGGAGAACGCATCGGAAGCAGGAGTAAACATGTAGACATCAAATATTGTAATGTTAGGGAGGCTGTAGAGGATATATTGATAAGAATACAGCAGTGTTCCACTGACCATAATATAGCTGATATATTAACGAAGCCTGTAAATGTAGGCAAAGATTGGGAATATATTAAAGCATTTAGATTAACAGCTGTTCAGCTTTAAATGGGAGGAGTGTCAGGGTAATGATTTAACAGCTGACCAGCTGCTACAATGATGTAATGCTGGGAATGAGTCAGCAAGGTATTTGGGCTGATATCACTTTTAGAGCCTGTAATAAGAAGAGAACCTATTGGGTGTATCTCTCTCCGTGTGTGCTTCTGTGCTGTAATAGCCGAGTGCTGTTTGTTTGAGGTGTGACTAAAAGTATGTGTATGTATATATTCTTTGTAGATAAAACCACTATTTAAATACAAACCTCTGTTTACTGTATTTGCTCCTGGGTTGTCTCACATAGTCACACTGTGCGCACTCTGACAATAGAACTATATAGAAAGGCAGGATTGTTATTTATTACTACCCTTGCAATAAGAAAATTTTTGAATATGCAGCTCTGCCATCCCTTAAGGAATTTCACTGCCATTACAAGGCTGAAGTTCCTGTTTCCTAAGAGTAGGATGGAAAGGCTCAAACAGAGAGCAACTGAGAGGGTGGCTTTAGTTTCTCTCCTTTTCGAAGGAGCATCCACAACATACTCCCAAAATTCCAAATATGTTCTCTAACCCAGAACTGTTCACTATGTTCCTTGTGTACGGTTGGGGGGTGGGTGGGTTGCACAAGACTACATTACTCTGAATAACTCTGGAGTACATATATTACTATATTCATTTCCCCCATCACACAAATGTCATTCACAAGTACACTCATACATGCATGCCATCTCCAAACTCAACTTAGTGGAGCAGCTAATTCAAGACACCTTCGGAAGTTTAACTAACACTTCCAATTAAGCCAGTTTTGTGGCTTAAATTTGGGAAAGCCAGTCTCAATTGCTCCCATTTCTTAGGGGTGTAGTTTTCTGATAAGCCACTTCCTTTCCTATGTGAATGAATTTCACACAGACATTGAGTAGTACCTTATACTGTAGCTATAAAATGCATATTTCATTGCGCTTATATTTTAAATATTCTAATTAATCATTTCCAGATTCAGTTGTTGAACCAGAACAGCAATGGCCATGGAAAGAAGTTACGGTAAATAATTAGTTACACAGTATTAAAACTGAGTAATAAAGTGAAATGCAAGTCTAAAATTACATACTAAAGGGTAAATAAAGTTCCCTTAGAAGGTATCTTGTGACTGCATTATTATTAACAAATACCATTAAAGAAACCATAAAACTACAAAACTTTGCAGTTTTTCTGGTCATCCTACATAGGACTAAGGCACCTTTACAGAGGCCTAACCCTAACCCTCTGGGTACTTGTACATGAAGGAGATTTATAGGTGGAAGTACAGTAGTCTTTGGCTTCGTTTCTACCCTGTTCTTATAATGATTCTTCACACTTTATGGAAATCTCAAAATAAGTTTGCATAAAAATATTCTTTATACAGGAGAGTAGTTTGGTTGCTAAATCTGCACTAGCAATCCTAGTAGGATTTTATGCCTATAAACTGGCAGGCTTTATTTCACACACATGGATTATAAGAGCAAGCTATTGCCAATATATGGTCACTGCCTTTCTTTCATATGTCTGGGTATGGGTCACCCTTTCAAATCTGCCTTCATTGTCAACAGTTAACAAAATAGGCATGTAGTCACTGTTTTTGACACTAACCAAATGGACAAGTAACATTATTTGAAAGATTCTACTGCCCAAAAAATCGAAGAAGAGTTCAAACACTCCTTCTCTTCTTCCAATTATTTTCTAGAAGGACCAGAACCTTTTAGTGCAAGTTGGAACTCACATCAGTCATCTGCCTTCCATTTCCTCTGTTCACCCTTCTCGTCATGAATTAGCCAGTTATTGATATCACTAATTTTGCCAGCCCTGAGAAATAAGCTCACATCTTGTCTCTGCCAGGACGTTAGCAGAATCTTTACAATTTTTCTTCCAATAAAGTTTCTTGCTATTGTTGCCCTCTTTGACTTTACCTTGGTACTGGGAAGTTTTTCTTGGGCACTTATTCAAGTATCAAAGTCTTTGCGTTACCCATTGTGCCTGATCAGGACCCTCTTGCATATTTACGAGCTTATTAATACATCCCTTTTTTGACTGTTGCCCCAGATGCCATCCTCAGATGTGCCTTCCACATCAGCATGTCCTCATGCAGCACCATTAACTGCTATCTTGACTACAACAGGATTTACATTTGCTTCATTTCCTGCGGTTTTCCCAATTTCTGTGGAAGTCTTAATATTCTGGGATGCCATTCCTGGCAAGACTACTTTGAAATATAGTCTGGCATTAGTTCCTTGCTATTGGTAGTTCTGGGCTCCAAGACAATGAGGATTTTTACTTGAATTTGGCATCATTACACTGTAAACATCAATCTCATTCCTCAGCACTCAATTGTTACCATTCCTGATGCTTTGAATGAATATCATCCGTTTCTGTAAATCAGTTCCTGTAAATCACTGTTGTGTGTCACTGAATATATCCTTTAAAAAAGCAAAATATTGTTCAACCATGATTCTTTCAAAGAAACTGGGTATAATTAAGTTTTCCTGTTTCCTTAAAAAGCAATTAGTATGCTTTATGTATTAAATTATTTTTTGTTCATTTAACGTTTAGTGCAGAATTGTGATCTGTGATGATAAATGAAATTTTGACTGTTGAGGAATTCCTCTTTCTCTAGACCCAGCAGGGTAACCAGTTCATACCGCCCTGTCAGAGAAAATACACTGTATGCTGTAGTGCCTTAGGCCTTGAAGCTCACCAGTCATATCCTACAGAAGATGACCATTTTTTTTCAAAATATTTGCTTTAATTTAATAATTCTGATGTAATACCAGTTCTTTCAATCATTTTGAAGTCTGAAAATTATGCTTGGAAAGATTCACTGCCCTCTTCAGGCAGCTGGCAGAGCCTGACAATCTTGAGGAATAGGAAATGTATTCTCGGATTTCAAACCAACATAACACTGCAGAGAATGATTCCAGAGATCCAGCTGCCCACTTTTACTTCAGTGCCATTCTCTTTCTCTCACTTATGCTATTTGGTCCATTTTCAGTGTACTTATTTCTCCATGACTACAGATACATGGCTATTTTCACTTCTCAGGAAGGGCAACCTACATTAAATTTTGAACTAATCATCACTGAACAAATTATGGAACAACCATTCAGTGGAGGATATGTATGTAGCTTGATAAAGGAGAAACTGAACCTACTCCACTTCAGGAAGTTTCTGTGTGTGTATGTATGTGTGTGTGTGCTTGTATCATCTTTCTCACTTTCATATAGCAAAATGCTACTGTTAATTGTTATTGCACAAAGGGCTTGGTTTGCTTAGTTGATTTACCTGACATCATTCATGTCGTCTTCAGAGATTCACATCTGTTTTTCTGATTCCAAGAGCAACAAAGCAGGCTTGGAGTATTTTTATAATACTTCTCAAAATGGACTAGGGCCACTATAAGATTGCTTTGATTTTTAAAGCAACACTTTCTTCTCCCCATCCAAACATATCCTACCATCATGATATCCAACCACCACTGTTTTCTTTCAGCACATCCAATTGCCACAACTTGGTAGAGGAGCTACATGGTCACATCCTCCTATTTCATTCAACACTATTGGACCTTCATGTCCAGAGGGATGATGTATTTGAGAGATCGGTTCTTTCCTACATCAGTGTGAGTGCCTTGCCCCTTCTGTATGGATCACAAAAATCTTGATGAAGACAAGACTTACCTGGACCTGTGGTTCTTCAAAGGCTGATCTATGAATACAGATCCCACTCTCATTTTCTAGTTCAGTACACTGAGATATCACATATACTATACACGGAGATATCACACACATATTAATCACAGTCCATCTTGAATACATAGCGAAAAAAGGGTATTGAGAGTTAACAAGTTTGATACTATATGGTACAAAGTTATTTGTAAATGTATTTTAAATTATGACATAAAAGACATTTTATATATTCCATTATTTATAATCAACATTTCAAAAGATCTTAGTTCTATCATTCTCTCTTTAAATTGCAGTTCCAAGATGCATTTTTTAGTAGAAACAAGTTTGAACCCTTCTTGAGACGTGTTTGTAAAGTACAACCACCGGAGCTTTGTAAAGACACAATAGACTATTCCGTTCTTTTAGAAAAGGCATACACACCTGTTGATTTCAAAGAACAAGAAGACCAGGATCCACCTCCAGGTCTGCCTTTGGCAAAATTAGATAATGGCTTAGATCCCAAATTAATCAGAAGTGGTGAGCAATTGTCAATATTAAGACTCCTTGAAAAAAAAAATGATTTGCAAGAGGAAGATAAAAAAATTGCAGTGGAAGCTGAAAGAAAAACAAAGCCATCAATTATAACTTCTGAATCAAAGCCACAAGGAGATAAACTATCAGAAGCAGAAGTAAAACAGGTTAATGTTTACTTCAAAAACTCTCTTGAAACTTTTCTTGTTGATAAAGTTGTAAAAGTGGTAGCACTTAAATCACTTTTGAGCAAAAACATTGAAAACTTAGTTGCAGAGAGACTTTCAGGACCAGAGTTACCCCAAGAATTAGAAGACAGCAGCCCATTAGATGACAGAAAGAAATGTTCTCTGAAGGAAATAACAACTAGTACTACAGATGCATTTTCACAACCAGACATTAGTGAACTGATTAGTCAACATTTGCAGGCTCAACTTATTGGAAAATTGTCTGAAAAAGGGATAATTCCAGATATGGTGATAGCAGAGAATCAGGTTTCTCTCCAGAGTTCTAGTGATTTGCTCAGGAAAGCTTTATCAAAAGAAGTAACTTCACAAACTGAAATAATAACCATAAAACCATTAAGTGAGAGTGATATAAGAGAACTTTCCAAATCTGAATCCTTAGATGATAAAGAAAGTCACAAAAGCAAGCAAGTATCTACAAAAGCAGATTTATATGAAAGCAGAAAAGATGATCACGAGCCTATTTTATTTCCTTTTGAAAGCCAAAGTAGTTCAGAGAAAGAACCAAACTTGGATTTAAGAAACATACCCTCAAAAACATCATTAGAAATCATTAGAGTAAAGTTACCGTTCAGCATAGAAACAGCTAATATAAAAAAACATGTTTCCCTCCATGATACCCTCCTTCAAAAGATTTTAAAAGCAGAAATAAAAAGTTTAAAATCATTTTTAAGCAAAAGTATTCAGGACCACCTTAAGGATAAACTTTCAGAAACTGGGTTAAGTAAAGAAGACCTGGAAACTGTGTGTCAGAAGTTGTCCTTGAACTTGAAGGAGAAATCTAATGAGGGCTTTGATGACAGTGTGTTAAGCAAAGGTATTCAAAATCTTTTTGAGGCCCTTTCAGAGAATGAAATTTCCAATTTAAAATCTGCAGTGAACAGGAAAATTCAAAACCATCTCTCAGAAAGAATTTCAGAAATTGGACTGATCACACAGGAAGAATTAAAAAAAATACTTGAAACGGTGTTTCCAGTTGTAGCCAAAGAAACAGCACTCAGGGCAGAAAAAAGACCAGATTTAGCTAAAGAAGAACAAAGTATACAGCAAATACCTCATATAACTCATACGCTACAAGATAGGTTTTCTGAAGAAGAATTGCAAAATTTAAAGTCTCTCTGTAGCAGACTCTTGAAAGAAGGCCACAGAGAACAACTTTCAGAACTAGAAGTAAAAGGTTTAGCATCTGTTTTGCAAAAAAGCTTCGAAGAGCTTCCTGTACCAACTAGTTCCAAAACTGGGATTAGCAAAGAAATAGATAAGGATACGGATCATGATGCATCTGTTTCAAGTATTGAAAGCATTTCAAAAGTTAGTGATGTAGATTTACCCGACACAGCAAAACATCCTTCATATGAAAACCTTCCTCGTACATCAACTGTAGGTGAAAAATGTAAAAAGGAAAATCTAGGTGGTCTTATAAACAGTATTTTCGAAATACAAACAAAAAACCAAGAAACCCAGACATCTGGTTGTAAAAAAGCAAAACACACTTGTAAAAAAGAACGTTACAGATTGCCAGGTTACCCTGATAATCTAGAGGTATCAGATTTGAAGAGAAGGTCCTATGAAGAAATATCACAAAATAAGTCCCAGAAAGAAGCATTGAGGAAAATATCTGAACCATTTGCCTTTTCCTCTTTTTTGAGTGCACATGACATTGGAGCCCAAACTGAAATTAAAAATTATCTTTCCAAATCTCCTAATTATCCTTCCAAGCCTCCCTTTCCAGTGAACCCGCAGACGTTTCTCTTTTTACACCCAGAATCTGAGGAAGAAGCAAAGCCAGCTTGCAAGTATCATCACAAAACCAAAACAAAGAAGTCTGACAGAAAGAAGGATGCTGCATTACACCATCCACAGCAAGGAGGGATGAACCCTTCAGCCAAAAAGGAAAAAGTACATAGCCGAACATCTAAGGATGTTTTAAAAGAAAAACATGGAAAAAAACATGGCGAGTTGCCTTCTAAAAAATCGAGCACAACAGAAAACAGGAAGGATTCAAAAACGCTATTACCTGGAGGTGGTGTAAAAAAGGAAAGCATGAAACTGAAGCCTGAGAAGAAACGTGATAATGACATCAAGCAAAAAAAACCATTTAGCAAGACAGCTGCCTTATCTGATTCACAACTATCAAAAACTGTTCAAGAAAAATCTTCTACAATTAAATTTCCTACTACTGGACATGCAAAAGCAAATTCATTGGTAAGAACATAATCAACTTTGTTCTTGAAGATGATTAATTATATTCTTTAATGCATTGTATAAACTCAGAGTAAGTCAGGCCCACAGGCCACCATTTAAAAACAAAAATTGAACAGAACTTTTGGCTTGTGAGATCGGAATTCTTGTTCTCAAAAAATAACAACTGATCATTCTAGAGTTCTAGAATATCTCCATAGTACTGGAGTTTTAACTTTTAAAAACACACTTGGCCCCGCTAGTTATGTTAGAACTACTATAATTTAAGGGTGCTTAATAGGAATTCTGGGAATTCTTCCAATGCAGGTTGGGAAGCACTTCCTTATTCAAGGAAAGCTTGTATAAGGTTTTCTCAGGCAAATTTACAATATATTTTCTTACAGAATGGGGACTTTTTATATAGCATTCTAGTCAAAACAATTCTGTTTATTAAATTTATAATCTGAAGAACTGCAAAATCTAAATCTCTGTAGCAGACTTTTGAAAGAATGCTACAGAAACAAACTTTCAGAATTAGAAATTGTCAGAATAGAAACTACTGCCACAGATAGGATGCAAGATTATGCTTTTCCTAGCTAATCTAAGGCAAATATTTAGGGTGTGATGAATTTGATAGATGAGATAATGGTACATGAAAAGGCAAAAATAGCACAATTTGGTGATACAATAAGGATATTTCCTAGTTTATTTAAACGCCTTTGTATGATTTATCATCATGATGATATATGCAGACATTTTTTTATTTCAATGTTTAGAATTCCATTGCCATTGAAGATTTAGATTTGGAAGCTTATAAGCATCTTGAAAAAGCAATTGAAAGAGCACTTGTTGATTTACAAGGTGTTGAGGAAGGGAGCTGCAGCCAAGCAAGATCAAATTCTGCTCCAAATGTTGCTGGTCTCATGTCAAAAGATGCACTTCGACCATTCCCTTCTGCACCGGAGACTCCAAGAAATCAAGCAGGCATGATATTTGACATGCTCAACAACCAGGATCAAATCTTAAAAATGACACCTGATCAGTTGGAAGTTGTTCTTAAGATTCTCCACAAAATATTGAGGCAGAACTCCAGACCCCCAAATAATGGATGAACCTTAGCCTTCTGATACTCAACCAGCTATGAGTGTGCTTTTGGGTTATTATTTTCCACTGGTCATAATAAAAAAATAAAATGCTCTTAGTACATTTTAGTTCAGAAAGCTTGAAAACTTATTTGAATTATTACTAAAGCAACCTTATGTTTTTATTCTTTTTTTAAATAAAAAGGCCATTCTCCTTTTTGTCCCAGCCTGATGCCTTTGAAAGTTATTGGACTACAATACTCATACTAATCAACGACTAGACTGAAATATGATTTCTTCCCAGAGTGCTCGCTCTGCTGAATGCAGTTGATTTAAACAGTCCAGAGTTTAGTGAAAGAATAACTTTTATGAATCTTTCATTGAGTCAGGATGCCCTTTTTTAATTAAGATTCCAACATGGAACTCCTATATTATGATCTTGTAATCAAATTTTATTTGCTCACTTATTGTTTGAATCAAGATAATAGGTTTTTAATTCTGCAATATGTGCCTTATAACATGCCATTCCAATTGTTGCTGACTCTAAGAAAATTACATAAGCACCGTCTATAACTGTATCTATATGGCACATCAGATGAAAGTATTGTATGCATCAATCATCTTGGCCACATCCACACCTACTGTCTGAGTAGAAACTGCAAGTCTGCGCTATGAGGTAGCTTAGTATGTGGAAGCATAACCTCCTGATGGCCAGAATCAAGGATGGAATATTCTTAGAATTGGATGTCTTCCAAAACAAAATCAATTCAAAACCATCTGACTAGGATTAGCATCTAAACTTATTCTTCCTCATCTAGATTCTAAAAACATCCAGGACTTTCACATCACCTATTCAGCCCAAGTTGTATAATTAGTTAATGTCAAAATATTGATTATATCTGACTCCATGGTAATGAATGCTCCCCTCTTGCCTACTTTTATAATCAAAGTGGTGAACATACCCAATATTCCTTTCTCCTTTTTCCCCAGAAGAACCCTGTGAGGAATTGTGGGGAAAAAGGAAGAGAGAGGAGTATTAGGTATATTTGCCTCCTTGAGTTATTTATAAAATAATAAAAGCAGGATAAAAATCTAATAAATAAAAATATGTGAACTAAAGAAGATACCTTCCTATGAGTGGCAATTCTTAAATTTTATCTCCAATAGCTAAATTTGCTGTTGTCCTCCAAGTCCAACACACAGAAACTATAAAAAATTCGAAGTGCTTATTTACTTATTTGCTGGAGCATATTTGTCACTCTAGAGTTGATTTCATATGATGGTTAAAAGCATTGGAATAGACATTACCGGTAGAAGACTGTTTTACTGTCTGAAATACGAAACCAGCTGGGTGACTGGGCCAGTCACTCTTTCAGCCCTGGAAAGAAGGTAAGGTGAATCAGTTGTGCAAAATATTGCCAAGAAAATTGTACGTACTTGTCTACGTACAATTCACCAGGAATCAAGACTGATTGGAAAGCATCGTATAATATATGCCACTCCCAATTAAACAGGAGAGCACATGTGATCTGATTCTTCTGATAATTTTTGTTGTGCATTACTTCTCTCTGCCACAACATCTTTTCACCACTCTTAATGAGTCACAATGGTGGCCTGAGAATCAAGGGTTGACAGCTGTGTTCAGCAGGAGCATGCTGCGGTTGCGCAGTGATAGAATGTCGTGTTGCAAGCTAACTCGGCCCACACTGCCAGGAGTTTAATCCTGACGAGGCACAAGGTTGATTCAGCCTTCCATTCTTCCAAGATTAAAATGAGGACCCAGACTGTTGGGGGCAGTATACCGACATTGTAAACCACTTAGGGCTGTTTAGCACCAAGAAGCAATATATAAGTAAGTGCTATTGCTATGCCTGAATAGGAAGATGTGGGGAGGGAGCTCACCAAAGTTTTTGAAGGTTAATCTATAGACTCAAAGCATATGTGCTGAATGTTTGAATGACTACTCAGTTACAAATTAACAGCCTGTTAATGTTCACTGAAATGACTTCTGTGTGGTTCTATATAATTGGCAGTTTCTTTATTGCATGTAATTTCTTTGACTCCACTTTCCTCTTTTTTCTCTTCCCTCATCTTGATTAAATTGCATGCATATTCTTTAAAGATCTAATGAAATGGAATTTAATCCATAAAAGTTTATGCCATAAAAAGACTTTAAACTATCATAAAAGAATTAACTGACCTATAAGTCAATAGTCATGAAAACTAAATGTCACAAGAAAAGAAACTATCAGAAAAAGGTTTTAGACAATCTTTATGTCCCAAAAATGAACACCAATTTGTTTCCTATTCTGCAAAGGGATCATCAAAAAAGTATCAATTTAGTTACTCCTGATAAAACAGCTGCTTGTGACTGAAATATATGGTTAGATTTAGAAGAAAAAACATTTTTCAGTTATGACTTCAAGGAAGAATTTGTGTATCATGTTGAAGTGATAAAACAGTGACTTTTATAATGTATTTACAAACTGACAAGATAGTGTACCATTAGGCGCAAACCTGTTCTTTTTCACAAAGTATTTTAATACGAAGTATTGATAAACATAGGAAAAAAATTGTGAAAAATGCTGATCGATCCAGATTGATCATGAATGAAGAAATGAGAAAAAAATGTACTAATTCCAATTTCGAAGTTGAAAACAGATTTAAGCTTTTTGCTGTAAGCTGTAACCACCATTTAAGACAAAAATATTTCTTCAATTTACAAGCATAACTGAGTGCAGAATTGTAAAATTGTAGTTGTAAGTTGGAGCATTGAACCTGATTTTTCAGCATTTTCTTTGGCAATTGTTAAGCAAATGCTACAATTATAAACCCTGATTTTTAAGCCAATCTATTTTCCTTAATGGGCTTTTTTGCTGGAATTTGAAATAAACACTGGAAAGTGGCAAAAACTGTGAAAAAGCCTAGTCATGTGACAGCAAGATACTGTCAGTAACGGCAGTAAAAATGAACCAATTACAACGCACCCAAATTGCTATCACATGCTATCTCTCTGGGTGTATAGATGCGTGTGAGTTGTGCCGTCATAACTTCAAAATCGGATTGTAAACAGCTTTCGTGTATCTTCAAACAATTGCTAAGTGACTAGTCATAAATCAAGGACCACCCGTACAAAATACATGATTTAGCATAAAGTTTGAAATTTCAAAGTATCTTTATAGTACAAATCATCATGGTTTATTTCTCACAAAGATAAACATTTCTTGATAGAACAAAACACTGGTAATTTTTTTCATTAGATTCTTTATGTATTCTTTGCCTTAGAGCCCCCTGACAAATACAGTGCAGTTTTCTCTAGAAGCACAATGCAATGCTAGCATTGTATATTCTCTTATTGATGAGCATTTAATAAGGTGCCATTCACTCAAATGATCTTTGTTAAATAATATTTTATTACAATAAATTTGTCAGAATTAGGTTGACAATTCATAATTTTCCTTCAGTAGTTTCCTAGTTAAAAGGTCACCTGCAATGCTAAATAAGGTTGTATACTTAAAACTAATTTCTATTTTTACATGAGTAAATAGAATGTACATTATTGAAAAATCATTAATAAAATATTAAACCATCTCTAAAAGTATGCTGTACAGGTAACAAGAATTTAGTTTTACTTTATTCAATTATTCACAGTACTATTCACAGAAAGCAGCCTTTTCCCCCGTTCCTTTATATTTTCTGTTTGTAATTAGGACTGAACTTCTCAAGAAAAGAAAAGCTACGAAGACAAAATGATGAGTTAGAAGTCAACTTTTTCTCTCAAATGTCTGAGCTTATAAGTAATATTAACCAGACCTCTCTTTCTTTCACTGACCCTGGAACTAAGAAATAGAAAGAAAATGGGCTATGAATCACAACCCATTGATAGATGCTTGTATTTCAGTGGAATGACACCACAGAACACAGCTCAAAGCCTTCCACAATATAGTTTGCCATAGTGGGCTATTAGTCACTTTGCCTAAATAATACAGATCTCTTTTATATTAGTCCTACAAATTTTGGTTCAAATTTTGGCTACTTATTCAAAGGATGACTATATTTCCTGAACAGCAGACCACAATTAAAGCTATGAAAATTAAGTAATATTCTTAAGTATATAGTCAAGTAATTTCAAGCTTTTATTTGGCAAATTATTTTTTCCTTAATTTGATTTCTCAAAGACACATGTTCCATTAAAAACAGCTTTTTTTTTCAAGTTAGTGTTGGCTACTTCAACAACCACTGAAGGTTAAGTAGTAGATATCCAGCCACTCTCACATTGATACTTTTGCAAGTAGGAAAAGATACTATATTTTAAAGAAGTTATATATTTGATATAAACTTGATGATAAAGAGATGATTAACACAATGTATTAAATAAAGAATGGAAACAATATTTCAGATTAATATTGGAAAGGTAGTAATAGCACGTAAGTACTGTAATAGCATATGCCATTGCAAGCAAAGTTTTACTATACAAATGGATACCATTACAGTTCAGATGTAATAAAGATGTAAAGAATTGTACAGATATTTCTGCAATTCAATTAGTAAAGGTAAATAAATTCTCATACCACTTTGAAAAAAATTCTCTATATAGCATCATCTGTATAAGCCTTTAGCATTTTCAAGTATAACAAAACAAAAACTTTATTTGAACAAAAGCAGCAAGTAAATCACATTATTTTCCAAAGAAGTATAGGAGTCCTTGACTTACAACCACAATTAGGACCAGAATTTACACTGCTAAGCAAGGTAGTTAAGTCAAATGCCCAATTTAATGACCTTTTTTTTGCTATGGTTGTTAAATGAGCAACCATAGTTATCTGCAGGGGTGGGCTTCAAAAATTTCAGCAACCAGTTCTCTGCCCCGTTGCTGGGTGGGCGTGGCCATGGTGGGCGTGGCCTTAGTTGGCCTCCTGCACCATGGCGGGGGGGGGGATGTTTTCGCCCTCCCCGGGCTCCAGATGCGTTCCTTGAGCCTCTGGGAGGGTGAAAAGGGCCTCCCCTGGGCTCCGGAGACCCTCCGGAGGTGTGTTTTTTGCCCTCCCCAAGCCTCTGCGTGGGCCCTGCACTTACCTTGTATCCAAAACAGGCTGCATGGAGACTCCTGGGAGGGGAGGGGCAGATGGGGCCAGCCACGGGTGGGATTTGCCGGTTCACTGAACTGGCCATAACATTAGCTAAGGATTCGCCAGAACCCAGGCAAACCCGTAGCAGCCCACCCCTGGTTATCTGGCTTCCCCCACTGATTTTGCTTGTCAGAAACTCATTGGGAAGGTCACAAATGGCAATCACACGACCAGAAGGATGCTTGAACAGTTACAAGTGCGAAGACCAGTTGTAAGTCACTTTTTTCAGTTCTGTTGTAACTTTGAATGGTCATTGAATGAATAGTTGTAAATTAAGGACCCCCTGTATGGTCTTAGTATTCCTAAAATTCCCAGTATATCTTTTTCTCATTTGGCAACCTACATTCAGATTTATTCCAGATGGCAGCTGAATGCACCGTTGGTATTTGTGACTGACTATGTTGGATGGCAGGAGGCAAGAGTGAAAGTAATGAACCCTTTGTTTCTTCTTTCACCTGAAAATTGAGAAGGCACTCATTGGAATAATGACTTTACATTACACATCTATTAAAGCAATTATGAATACCTTCTCAGAGGTTTATGGAAATACAATGCAAGTTCTTATTGCCCAAATGTTAATTATTGCAAGTAACTAAGCTCATAGAAACAGTGATTCCTAATAAAGACTATGAAAATGAAGGGCTTCTTACAGATAGGTCGTTCAATAGGCCTGATTAAAGATGGCAATTTCATTATAAATTCAGATAAAATGGCCATTCTTTAATTCAGTGGTTCTTAAACTGGAGGATAATTTGCAAATATCCTCAGAGTAATGAGGAAATTTGTAATTACTTGTTTTTGAATCAGAGATGAATCTTGGGCTGCCACTGCCAAGTTTCTTGTGTAAAACCATGGAGTATGGCATTTTTTGGTGGAGGTAATGACATTCAAGATAAGGAAAAGTCAGTAATTGGATCAAATAATTTAAGAATCACTGCTTTAGCAGTTTATGCTTACCTCCCTTCCCCTGAATGTAAATAATTACATTTAATGAAAAATAGAGGTAAGAGTGTTACATAGGCTGCCTTGAGCCCTGGAGTGAAAGACAGAATATTAATTATAATTCATTTATGCAAAAAGGTACAAATAAATTCATACTGCAGAATATATGCAAGTTATATTGTCCTTAATTGCTAACAAAGGTTGAGAGGTGAAAAGGAAACTCTTACGTTGAACAAAATGTATGGAGTAACATCCTAATAGTAGATATGTGAATGATCCATACATAATGGGGATGGGGTGGGGACTGGGCAAGAAAAGGAATTTAAATAGTTTGTTGCACAATCACAGTTGAGCTCTTGTGATACTGAATATTATCCATGATACTTGCATTTTTATAATTAGCAATATAGTAATATTGTGTATGTCCAGAATTAGGCTATAAGCCCTCTCCTTTCCCCTTGTCCAGAATAATATGCGTATTTGTAATGAAGAATCATTTTATGGTAGTGGAATAAAACGTAAGCACACTTTATAAAATATGCAAACTTGTCATTAATATTTTGTATATGCCCAATTATGGTATGTGTTTCAAAAGAAAGAAGCAATGCTGGCTCTATAAAATAGCTGTTTATGCCAACGACTATCTCAATTCTGCGGTTAGGGCAAGGCAAGCAAATATACTGTATTTTTCGGTGTATAAGACGCACTCCCCCCCCCCCCCCAAAAAAAGTGGATGGAAATGTCTGTGTGTCTTATACAGCAAATGTTGCTGAAG